>NDXB01018051.1:0-50407 GCA_002631895.1 Agapornis roseicollis
GTTGGAACTAGATGATGTTAAGGTCCTTTCCAACCCTAACTATTCTATGATTCTATGATCTGCTTGTTGGACATAGATACCTTTCAGAAAGCAGGAGATACCTGCACTTTTCTGTTCGTAATGCCAGATTGCTGCTTGTGAGGACAGTAGTGTTTATGCATAAGGAAGGCTATTGTGAACTCTGTACATCTGTGTTTCTGTATATATGTGTGTGTGTCTCCATTTCCAGCACAGGAAAGAATCCAACAATATTTCACCTAAATGAGAAATGTTATTCTGCAGATTAAAGCCACGCAGTGCCTGGTTTTGTCTTTATTTATGCCTTTCTATTTCCTTCTCTGCTGACATGGGTGCACATGCCGGGAAGCACTGAAGGACATAATTGGTGTTGTGAAAAATTATTGGGAAGCCAGGACGTTCCCTTGCAGTGATCCCCCCCTTCTCTTTCCCATCTGTCACCATCTAATGTGACAAAGTTTTTATCGGGCATTGAGGCAGAGGAGATTAAAAGTAAATACTGCAATCAGGAAGCAGCTGGGGGGAAAATGTAACACATTTCACACTAAGCTGAACCAGCTCATCAACTTAGCCTTGTATATCTACAGTGGATGAGAGGGAGGGAGGGCTTGCAGGGGGGATGCTGTGGTTCAACATCCTCCTCCACACTGGGAGTCTGAAGGGGATGGTGTGTTTTCCTATACGAATAGGACTCATGGTTTCTGGCACTTGCTTGCCTTGGTAAGGAAAATGCCCCAGGAGCACAGTAGCTTTCCACTTTCTTTTGTAACAAGCTTCTGTATAACACTGATTTCCCAGGCCCTGAATCATATATTTTTTGGACTCCCTTCCTGCTTTAATAGGGTCCTGGGTACTGTCATTTCTTATTCAACTACGAGGGCTTTAAAAGACATGTAGCTCTGGATGCTGTGCGCCCCTATCACACCATCTCTGGGGAACTGCAGGGCTGGCTAAATGACAGGCGCTGTTTAAAGGCTGATACAATAATGTTTTAGACTTGTGAAGCTGAATATTGAAATCTTTGGTAAGCACTGGCCTAGCACTGTTATATTCTATCCTATGATAGGATAGAATTATGATTCAGTGATTCCATAATCCAAACTGATCTGCTTGCAAAGACCAAGAAGCCTGAAAGTTTTGTGCCACATTGCTGTATTCTTATTTGTGTATGCAAAAATTAAGGTCTTTGAGCCCTGGCAGTCATCATCTTCTTGCAAAGCTTTTAAAATTCTTTATTTTCATTTCTAAAACTGCTGCCTGTGTCTTCTTTCTTTTTTACAGTGCTGATATGATGTGAGCTCAGAGCTGGTGAACAACAGTAGACTGATGCAGGTGGAGGGCCGCCAGAATCTTCTCTTTGTCCTTGGGATAAATAAAGTTTTGGAAAGTGATGCAGGCCTTTCTGGCATCCCTGCTCCTTTGCATGTATCTCCTACTATGGAGAGATGGGATACTCCTAGATCAGGAGGATTTCAGTCTTTGGCATTTTTTGGTCCTTGGCTTTGCAGCTGAGTGACAGTAAAGGTCCAATCTGCATTATTTAGGCTGACATTTTTGTAAGGTGGAAAGCTATTTTGCCAGGAAATGAACTCTGACACTGTTGCTTTCATTAATTTGATGTCATTTCCTTAATTTGAAATTACTTTCTGTCTTTCTTGTCACCTGTTTGTCAATGGTGATGAGATGTCCTGTCATTTTTAGCAAGTTTTCTAAGGCTTAAGTATCATAAAATCTTTCCAGCTATTTGCTGAACTGCTAGATTGAATAGTGTCTTCTCAACTGGGATGAACTCCTTTTCCTGCGCTTGGTAATCTGCCAGGATTTCTGAAAGTATGGAGTTAGTTTCCAGTCTACTCTGATACTCATGTTGGCTTTGATCTCATAAGTTAGTGATTCTTTGTTGGTTACAAGCCCCACCAAGTAGGACCGTTACAGAAGTTCATGCTTTCTAACCATTTGTTGGTAACAGAAGTGGAACCTGCAACATCTTCCAGTGCTAACTTAAAAAAATAATAATCCTGCCACTGGACTACTAGCAATGATATTTTGTCTGCATAACAGCCTTTACATTATTGGCTAAGGAACACCATTATCTCCATAGCACAAAGGGTATGAGTGAAGGATTTTTAAATAGGCAAAGAGTCATTAGTATACTTTTCCCAGTATCACTGCAGTCTGAAAAATAAGGAAGTTATTGAGACTCAATAACTGCTTGCTAGTTCTTGGCAGCTAAATTCTGATAACACTGTCTGCATCAAGCAAGTACCCACCCTCACTATGGAACTGCATATTTGCTTTCCTCATAATGCATTTACATGCTTTATCTTAGGTCTGTGGGCTTTGATCTGGTCTTCTGTGTCATTGTTTCTCCAAATATCTGAAGACCACAGTCATCCTACAGAGCAGAACTGTGAATCCTGCTCTTATTCTAACTCCCCTTCTATTGAAATCAAAGCCAGGAGGAGAAAAAGGACCCACACTGGCATGTAGAAAATAAGACACAAGAAGAATTAAACAAATGAGGGAGGGGCTTGGGAAAAATGCTGGATGGGCAGAGGAGGGTGTACTGGAAATATCAGGATGGAAATTTCCAAGGATGGAAATTTCATAGTCTTTCTGGGTAACATTTTTCTCTATGATAAGAACTTTTTTCCTTATGTGCTGTCAGAATCTTCCTTCTTGCAATTAATTCCACAGGCTCTTGTTCTCCTGCCATGTGAATTCATAAAGATCCTTGCTGCATTGCAATAGCCTCCTTTCAGGTGTCAGAAAGCTGTTTAGGGTTCCCCTCTTGCTGAGCAGACCATTTGTATCAAAATGGTCTTAATTTTCTCACTTTGTGCAAAGACAAAGCATCTAATGTAAAGCTGAAGGTAAAATTGCAGTATTTGAATTGAAGCAAAAATGAGCTGAAATTTAGCCACCACAAGGAATGAAAGCTATGCTGATAAAACATGCCTGCATCACACCTTAGTGGTCCCATAAAATTAAAGAATATTTGATGTAGGCTTCAGGCTGTAGTCCTCATCTTGCAGTTCTTTAACACCATGAGCTTCAGTGCACGCGTCTTGAAGGGAAATTTCTTAGTGTTTGTGACATTTCTAGGTAGCAGGGGGAAGATGTCTAAGAAAGAAATTATACTCCATTTAAACTACATGCTAAATGCAGCTATGTCAAATATGACTGAGGTCCTCACTTAAAATATAGATGACAAATGGATTTAGAGAACGTCTGTCCTGTTCATTGAAGTGGTAGAGCAGTCTTCAGAGAGAGCAGACTATGGTTAGTGGGGTCTCATGCCCTAGGTTAACATGCACCTGCCCTGCATCTGACTGGCTTCAGCATTTACTATCACATTCTCTATATCTTTACCACAAGAAATTCATAAGGTTTTTTGTGCTTCAGCATCCCATTTGCCATCACGTTCACTGTAACCAACTTCCACTGAGATAAAATGGGCAGGACATTCACAACACAGAGAGAGAGGGGGACATCTCTACTACAGCCTCCTTAAAACCTCACTCACTTATTGTCCAGAATATTTTACTGGTATCACGCAAACTGCTAGAGCTGACTGCAGCTATATGGGCCTGAACATGTTATGAAACTTCCGGATAAATCCTCCCATGTTTTCTGTGTGATTCCCCCTGCCCTTGCCTCAGGAATACAGGCTACATGGGGTCTTCCAGGCTGATACTGTCAATCCTGCTGCTGCATTTATTTTTCAAAACACTTATGTCTTCAAGAAGGAATATTTTTTCCTGTCTTAACCTTTGTCATCTTTTTTTGATCTAATGTTAATAAAGAATCTGGCAAACAGTCCATAATGTAATAAAGGAGGAAAGGTTTTGTTCTTTCTCTTTTCATTTTTTTTTTAACTGTATTTATTGCTGCAGTATGTCAGCATGGTAAGTCTGACAAGCCACAAAAGAAAAGACGGTGTTCAAACCCTGAATTTTATATGTAATTCTAGCACTAAATTGATACCTTTTACCTTCAAATATCTATGAGCTCTTTCCTTTTGAGTTCCCAGAGAAAAATTTGGATTAAAATCCCTTAGGAGACAGGTCTTTCACACAACTATTGGATAACTTGATGTGATTTTGTCTTTGATCAAAGTTATTGCAGAATTTCAGCCATTTAAGAAGTAATATGGCAGGGGAAAAAAGGGAGCTCAGGAGCTTGTTCAGCCTTCACCCATGGCATTGTAGCACTATATTATTTGAGAATTTCTGCACTTGTTTTTATGCTCCTCATTTAACTCTTCCAAAGTCATGGAGCTCCTTTGAAGCTTTTAGGCTGAGTAGAGAATGTGGAAAAAATACTTGATGTGATTACCTTTTGCATCAGTCATGAGGTGCCCACATCACTATATCCATCCCAGGCTTGGAAGATGTGGAGGCTAGATTCCAGGAATCCTTTTTGCTAGTCATCAAGGTGAGAACAGCAGCTGCTGAAGCCAGACACATACCTGGTTTACCTCCTTCGCTACCCCAAGTTAAACAGAGGAGAAAGCTACTGGGTAATTTGTTTCAAATCATTAGTGCAGAGCATTATGCAGTGGCTAAATATGTGCTCAAAATTATTGCCAGAAAGGTTGCTTGAGCCTTCCTCCTGTTTCATTCTTCTGCAATCCAGAAGAAATTCATGCAGCTTGTATCAAGGGCTCTTGATGTTCAATTGCTAGTAGCTTTCTGTTTAATACTGGGCTTTTTTTAATGGAAGTAACCAATTGCTTTTGGCAGATTATGCCTCAGGGTGCAGTCATGTGAGCAGGCAGGTTCACCTCTTAGTTGTGTCCTCTCCAAGGCATGCTTTGTTGCAGAAAGCCCTGTTAGTAGTGCAAAAAGTAGATCTTTCGCAGGGTTAGGTGGTTGCTTCGCTGCTAAAGATTCTGCCTTCTGGATAAGACATAAAACTGAGGTTCTGAAGACTTGCATATTTTTATAAGTGTTCCCTGATTCTCTCCTATGTGTGTTAGAAAGAGTGTTTCTGCTTTGTTTGGGCAATACCAAGTACCATGATAAAGCGCAAGTAACTCAATGGGATTTATACGAGCTTATGAAGCAGAGAATAAACCCCATAGTTTGCACAGTAAATCAATTTGTAAAGTGCTTTGGGATCTTTCTGGATGAAAGGCGCTATATAAATGTAAGCCATGACCATTCATCATTATTGAATATGAAATAGAGATATACACTCTATCAAGCTAGCAGCAATAGGCTCGGACTCATGATTGCTCACAGGACCCAATCAGTCATCAGATCACGACATAATGCAGCTAGAATAAAAAAAGAAAACCCACAGCAAATCATTCCAAGCAATGCAATTAATGGACATCCAGTATAAATAGTGATCGCAGGCAGGGAGACTGGGCTTTTCCTGAGCAGTAGAGTTGATGTGAGAGCCATACAGCGTGAAAGAGAATGACTGATATAGTGTTAGCAGGAAAAGGAAAGATTCCTCTCCAGCAGTACAACATACAGATACTTACTTGAGCTAGACTAAAAATACATCGTGTCTGTGCTTTCTGGAATTGGCTTTTCTTTTTCCATTTGGGAAATGGAACAGAAAATGTTGGGGTTTTATATAGAAGATGTTAGCCTTTGTTCTGCATCACAGAGATGCTGTTCTGTTTTTACACCAACATGCAGCCCAGCCACCTTGGTTGTCATCTGTAGCACATATGGCTCTTGCAATGTAATATGCACAAAAATATGCAAGAATGCATAGGATGCAAAGATTTGGACCAGCCTGTCCCTTGCATGCCAGGATGTATGATTTGTTTCTTCTGCTCATCCTTGGGAGACACTGACTGCCACAATGTACTCCATTTTATGCCAATTAAGTTGAAGTGTAGGTTGCTCCAGTACTGTGCTTCAAGAGCTGAGCAAACTGGGAGCTATCTTCGGTTGTGCAAGAGCTCTTTCTGTCCATATATTTGTCTTATGAGGGAAGGCAATACCTGGTATGAGCTTCCCCTCCTCCCCCCTTGAGCTGTGCTAATGTGCCTGTCTCTCAAGCAGCTGTGATGCTATGGGATATAATATTCTGCTCTCATTTTCTGTTTGTTTGCTATTACCAAAGAGAGATTGAAATTTAATAAAATATAAGGGGGGTGTGTGTGTGTGAAAATTGGAATAATAAAGTGGAGGAGGGGATCAGTGATCCCACTACATGAAAACTGTCTTACTGCAGGTCAGCTTAAGAATGGGAAACTCCCCTCAGCTGTTCTACTGCATGGTCACCAAGCAGTAGCCTGCAGATGACATATGGTCTATATATAGTGGTCTATATATAGTGGTCTGTATATAGCGCCCTATATGGTCGCCTGCAGCAGTCTTAATCTCGAGAGGTGTAGCCTGACACGTTCTGGAATCACTAGGTGGAGCAGATCTGGTGTCTCAGACACCTCTTCTGCCAGAGGTGCTGCTATTGCAGTTCAATATCCCATCAGAAGTATGACTGTAGGACTGGGAGATGAAGGATCCTGAACAATCAGCCAGTAGTTCTGGTAAACCTTGTGCACAAGACCCTTTGTCAGTCATCCGTGTAGATGTTTTCACTCACACTTTCCCATAGCTTTAGAATCATGCATGTGCTAATAGCAGATGAAACTTGGCTACTGCTTGGCCTGGTCAAAATGAGGCAAAACCCCCAGCAATTAGAAGGATCATATCAGAGAAGTTATGGAAATTAGGTGCAGTCCTGCAGTATATAGCTTGGTGAGGTGCTTGGCTTGTAAAATAGGTAGCCTGGTTATAAGTAAGAGGGAAAGAGTAAGTAGATCTCTAACCCATCTGCCCTCAGGGGAAATTGCATTTCTGTTCCTTCCACACCATGCCCATCAGTGGAGATGGGAAGAATGCTGTGCTGCTTCTATTTTATTCATATGTGGGTGAATCTCTTGGTCTCCCCTACCTCTGAAGGTTATGTCACAGGCTAATGGCAAAGCTCTTGCAAAGCCTTCTCAGACTGAATTGAGTCATGATCACAATAAGCAGTGCGTATTGAGCAAGCCATTAGCATTTTATCTTAATTAATTGGCAAATACCCATTCTATAAGTATATTTTGTCTTAATTTTTCCTCCCTTCTTCAGGATGGAAATTATTTGCAAGGATCTTAGCCATAGCTTTTTCTCTTGTGCTTGAAAGTGATGCCATTTCAAACAATCCCATAAACTTATGTTTGACAATACATATTCTAGCTCTTTTCTGGTTTCCTGTGCTACACAGCTTTAAGGTGCATCTCAAATCTGTGCTCCATGCATGAAAATCCTCATAGATCTGCAGACTGTTGTTTTCCAACTCTGAAATTCTTGTCTTTGCATCACAAAATTGCAATTGCATTGTTATTTCTAGCAGCAATCAATATCCTTCCAGTCAGGCTTTTAATAACTTCTTGATTAATTAATTAGTTAATGCAGCTAATTTTACAGGTTCTTGATTAATTGATAAATCAAGTAATGTTTTTTGCAGTACTTCTAAAAGTAAAGTGTGGTGTAAGTACTAAGCAATAGGTTATTACTAATTATTGGTTTTGTTTTAATACTATCCTGATTGGCCAAATCCTACCAAATAGATTATTCAGACTGAATAGTATAATACTAGATCTGCAATGGAATTCTTTCAGTTTGCATGAGTATTTGAGTGTGTTGTTGCTTTGAGTGGATGTTAGTTGTATCTAAGGTCAGAACAAACAGAATAGATACCATAAATGTATTTTGTTATTACACGGAGATAGTATGTACAAGATAGAGTAACATAAAAACTGAAACAAGTAAAATTACCAACTCTCCATTAAAACTGCCATGTTACAGAAACCTGTTGGCAGTATCTGCTTCTGCAGTTGTATACATCTGTTGTTTAGGTTGTGTCCTCTTTCTTCGCCTTCTCCCTCTGTTCATTCTGTTCATTCAAACAGACTGTTCATTCAACCTCTTACTTCAAACCATAGTGAGAAGGTGGGGGTGCACACATGCACACTCAACTCCTGGTCTTTCATCCACCCCTCAGACCCTGGCCTCTGCTCTGGACAAGGCACTTGGAACCAGATAATTTTCTTTTGCCCAGAGTTAGAGATTGTGGTGCAAGGATAAGTCCCTCATGGTTCCTTTGACTCTGGTAATAGATATTTGGTCCTTGTTCACTTACCTCGCTAGACCCCAGATGATCAGTCTGTCTTTCTACACCCGGTGTATGAGGCTTCAGAGAAAGCAAAAGTTGTGGCATCTTACACAAATGTGTAAGCAACCGATACTGAGCTTGGAAAAAAAGTAAAGTAGGAGGTGGAGGAATACAATTATGCCTAAATACCTCCTAAATTGTTAGTTGCAAGCAAATTCAGGCACCCCCACAAACCATCTGTTTTCTGTTCTTCTCACGAGGTGTATTTACTGCCCTTGAATTACAAACTGCATGCTGTTTTGTGATGTTGCTAAGGCGTATTGGAAAGTGAATGTTGTTTTTGAAAGAATTGTGGGCTAGAATCCATGTGACAAGAGAGCAGTGCTGCAGAAAAGGACCTGGGGGTCCTGACAGACAAGCTAAAGATCATTCAGTGGCTTGCTTTGAGGTAGTGAAGGTTGAGTGCATGCTAGGTTGAGTTGTCAGGATTGTGTTGAGCAAGTTGAGGACTGATTATTCCCCTTTATTTAGCAATTGTAAGCCTGTACCTGGAGTACTGTGCCCATTTTTGGGCTGCTTAGTATAGGGAAGATATTGACAAACTGGAGCAAGTCCAGTGCATGGTTAAGGGACTGAAGCACATGAAATAAAAGGAGAGACTGAAAGACCCCAGTTTATTCAGCTAAGGAAGAAAAAGCTAAGGGAGATCTAATAGCCTTCAATTGCCTAAGAGGTAGTTAAAAAGAAGACAGAAACAGTTTCTATTTGGAGGAGCACAGCAGAAGGATGAGAGGCAATGAACACAACCTGCAACAGGGGCGATATAACAGTGTGGACAGAGAGGCTGTCTTCTTCAGAGGCAGTCACAATTTGCCCTGAACAGCTTGATCTATGTTCAAAGTTGGGCTTGCTTTGAGCAGGGACTTCGACCAGGTGACCTCCAGGGGTCCTTTCCATTCCTAATTCTGTGATTCTAAGTGTGATCTGTAAGACAGCTAACACTACATTATGCAGTGAGTTAACCTGGAACATGGCAGTCCAGAATAAAACTAGTTCCTTGCTTTAGCATAGAATTGGGCAAAGAACTGGATGAGGTACATGAGTTTTGCTGCTTTAGCCTTCTTTTGAACTGAATCAGAAGCATCTCCTGAACAAAAGACTCCCTTCACGCAACAGACCTTTTGTTTGGTATTATACGGTAGGTGTTTCCTGATAGATGATTACATGTGTATGAGCTGCCCTTATACATCTAGCTAATGATGAGTTTCAGTGGCATTAATTTAGGTCTAGAGGAGGCAAGTGTTCCCCTGTGGGTTTATTTGCACTTGATAACTACCTCGGAGAACTGAGCAGCATAAATGGGGGAGGGAGGGAGAGCATAATCAGAGATTGAAGTCCCTGCTCTGTAAACTGTCTTACTGAACAGAGAATGCTGCGGACATTGGGCTTGCAGTCAAACAGTGTTTAATGTCTTGATTGTTTTCATGCAGCTTTATTCTGTCAAAGGGAGTATCAGTGTTCCATAATCTTTCTTTAGTTCTGCTGATTGAGAGAGCTTTTAGAAACAGAAATCCTGAAGGACTTCTTGTAGTTAGTACTTAGTTTCAGGTAGCATGAGAAATGCATTTGTATGCTATTTTTGTGAGCCCGTTTCCAAATGTCTGCTTATTTTTTCTCATTTTATGCTTACCATTTTTAGAATAGTCTAGGTAAGACTTGATCTTCTGTCAGCTATGGCAAGCAGTACGTACTGTGTCTTGGGATATTCAAATACTCATTGGTAAAACTTCTGGGGGGGAGCCTGTGCTTCAGTGAAACAAGTTACCCATAGATAATGTAGAACTTCCATCCTTGGAAGTTGCCTAGAGTCAGCTAGAAAAAGGCACAGCTGACATGTTCTAGTGGTAGTAGTAGTGCCTGTACATGTCCGGACTAGGTGTCCTCCAAGGGTCCCTTCCAAATGAGTTGATGGCTCACAGCGTCAGGACTCTTCCTCTCTCAAGATGTCTCTTCTCATAGGAGCAGCAGATCTCTGCACAGTATAGTCAGGTGTCTTCCATCAAACACAAGCTGCAAGGACCTCTTGAGCTGAGGCAGGCCCACTGTGCAGCCCCTTGAGGCTGGGCTGGGCTTGGCTTACTTGAGAAGATGTAGTGTGAAGGGACTTTTATCTGCTTTCTGCATTGAAGCTGGTGACTTGGTACATGTGCATACGGAGACCATGAGGATGTCAAGTGCTGACATGAACACGTTATGGCCACGGGATTTGATTCTGGTTGGCTGGGGTGATCCTGTTGTGCTATGTAAGTGTATGTGTACTGGCATGGCAGAGTTATGAGGCAATCAGTTTGCATTGAAATACATGCCAAGTAACCACATTGGAAAGCTCCCTCCAGGTAACCAGTTCAAAATAGCCTGGAATAAATTGCTACTTGTATGTCCATACTCCACCCTCACCCCTCAGCTGGAAATCATCTTGTATCACATTTTGAAGGAAAGGTCTGACTTAGATGTTGTACGGAAACCAGAGCTTTTCTATGGCACATAGTATTTTTGGAATAATGAAGTTATTGCTCATAACTCAGCACCTTTTCCGTTTATGCCACAGCTTTTCCAACATTGATGACAGGTAAGTTTTATGCCCACTTTGCATATTCCTTGGCCATGCCCTGAATGATCCTTGAAATGAAGTCCCAGGGCACCCCATACCCTAACAGGCTGTGTTGCCTGTTCCAGGATCTGCCCTGGGCTTTTGGAACTTGCTTCACTGGCATTCTCTTGTCTCTTTCAGAAGCTTGCCATGAGTGATGGTAGGGTCTGTTCTTGGTGTAGTATGATAGATGCATCCGATCTGTTGCCCTCTGCTGTATGCCACTGAGATTATTTTATATCTATTGCAAATATGCCCAATTGAAAATTGTAGTTACAGTTATATACAGGAAAGCCAAACATACTACAGTATACTACATTCTGTGATACACAGGTATCTCAGAACATCCTGCATTAGCCCTCTTCCAAGGGGCCCTTTACTGTTGTGAAAGTTTGGGGAATGTTTCTTTTATAAAATTAATATTTTTTTAAAAAAAGAGCCTAATTTTCCTGTGATACTGTCACAAGAGGGCAGAATAGGGGTTTGTACATGCGGTAACTTCTAGCACAACTGAACAAATTGCTATGTTTCAGCTGAGCTGTGGTAAGAGCTGTGTGCACAAGTAGCCTGCAGCAGACATGGGGTAATGCCACTTAACATTGTCTTCTGCTAGGTTAAGTCAAATGACTTTGTATTTATCACATGCCAGGAGCATGCATGTGATCAATTACCGCGGTAAGATTATATGCCTTTACTTCTTAAAGCTCAGTAACTTAATCCTCTATCAGAGCCCTAAAGGCTGTTTGCGTACCTTGAGTAGGCATCTTCCTAGGTATTTTTAGAAAGCCAGAGTGCACTGGTAGTCGGAGTAGCACACTGTGCTCTCTGGAATGCTCTGAAGAGCCTACAGCTCATTCCCCTTGCTAAAAAAAGCTGCCTTTGGAAATCTGTACGAGAGTAGTCCACGCCTCTGAAAGTTCCCAAGCATGAGTTACCTCCTCACAACAGCTGGGTTACCTCTGCCATTGCAACGATCTCATTTAAGGGTGACTAGAGCTGTTGACTTAGATCTGTCTGGCTTCTATGGTAATTGCAGAGATTATTTTGAAATAACTCACTTGCAAACGCATCCTGGCTTGCTTAGATACTTAAAATGTTACAGAATTTTAATTGCTAGGGAATTCACTAATTGTCATTAAAAATAATTGTTGTGCTTTGGTTTTCCATTGATCGTGGACTTTGAAATGATCTTTAACTTACAAAAAAAAACAGTCAGAGGTTTGGGATTAAAAAAGTATTCAATGAGAAGTGCCTACTGAACGAGTCTGCATCAGTTTGACCAACTTCTAAGATAGCTAAGTTAAACGGATACACATTTGTCTGTATATATATGACTTCAGATATGGTAGAGTTAATCCTAGAGGTAGTTTGAAAAAGTGGACAACCCTGCAAGAGAATAAAGTTTCTCCCCTTCTAACTGACTCTGCTAAAAAAATCATCAGTGGAAGCACAGAATTGCATATCCTCTGCTTTCTGGGTGAGAACTATGAGGACATACTCCAGTTAGGACATAAAATGTGCCCTGTGACGGCTGAGTCTTTACCAGCAGGTGGTGCTGCCACAGGAAGTGCTGGGTTTTATGTTTTCCCCTGTGACTGTGCATGAAATGGAGAACAAATAAAAAAGTGACTCAGTTTGTGAACACACATCATGCCTGAGCTATTCAGGCTCCTGAATAACCACATCGTAACTGATCAAATACAGTCTTCCCAAATTAACACCTCTTCTAGTTTGCTAAGCAGAACTGCAAGGCTCTAATATTAACAGAATCTACAGTGCTACACACACAACAGCTGTAAACATCTTTAGTCAAGAAGTATCTCTATGAAGACAACAGGTTCCACCATGCAATAAGGAAGAGTGTTCAAATAAAGGTGACTTGTTTGGTGGGATTGGTAGCATCCGGGAACTGTGCCATGGTACAGAAGAGGAGTGTGTGAAGGCCACATTCTGCTAATGGAAATTAGGAGCTTGTCTTGAGCTCCCAGCAAGTTGCCCCCATTTGGGCAAAGTCTGGGTGACTTCAGTCTGAATTGTGGAAATAGTTCTGCCTGTTTTCCCTTTCTCCTAGCTATTGCTTAGTACTTGAGATGGCTCTGGCTTCCCTTCGTAAGGACAGAGGAACCTGTGCTCTGTGTGTGTGAGCATGCATATGTGTGTGTCTGGATGCCTGTCATTACAGCAGTAATGGAAATACTGCACGGATCACAACTCTCAATTAGCTCCTCGGGAGATTGCTGTGACAGCCAGTTACTGAACAGCAAAGCCTGAAGGAATGAATTAATTTGTAGTACACAGCAGTTAGAGTCATAGTGTTAGCAATGGAATAAGACAGCAGTAGACCCTTATTAGGCTGAGGCTGTGTGATGCAAGGAACTGTTACCTGGGGGATGTCTTTCTTTTCTATATCACACCCACCTAGGGTTAGGAAGGATCTTGGCCCATGAGTGAATGAGTTTAGAGCTCTCAGTTGAGTCCTTGGAGCCCCTGTCTGCCTGAGGCTGTTTGGCAGCCAGCAATGGGCTTTCATTCAACACAGACAAGGGCATGCTGCTCTCCTAGCTTGGAGGCAGGCCAAAACCACTAAGTGAATGGTATTCAGGGGAGGTAAGGCTATCTTTCTGTCCTCTTCAAACAGCATCTCTCTTCCTTATTAGTTCAGATAGCTGTATATCACAGAGGGTATCCTAAGGCTGCTGCACCAGGGGATACTAGTGTCTTGCCTTTGCAATGTGACATTTATACACAGACACAGAGGAGCAAAATGTGCTCAGTGAAGTGTTTCTAGTATAACTGGGAATCTTCATAGACGGCCTGAAGTTTGCTTCTGCCCACAAACAGCCACACAATCCCTGTACCCTGAAGTACCACGCTATGGCCCAGCAATACAAATTTGGCTTTCCACTTTCTTATTTTTCAGATCTGCTGTCCAAAGATTCAAAGGTCTGCAGTCTCTTATGCTGACATTCACGAAGCTGAATACAAAGCTAAGTCATGTCTTTTATCCATTACATCATGATTTTTTCTTAAAACTTGTTTTAACATATTTTATAGAGATGGCTTCTTTGTGTGCAGAGTGGATTTGTCACAGTGGGACACCAGCCTTTCTCTCCCTTTGATCAGCCACCTTCTGAGAAGCAGTGCAAAGTCAATAAAGTTTTGGGCATGCCACTTGTTTTAACTGGGATAGATCTGACCTCCAGAACTGTGGTGTGCATAGCTGAGAAGGAGTAATGTGGAAATAGAGGAATGTTCTCAGAGTAATCCTTGCAGAAGGTAAGAAACAAGAAAGGAATATTTCCTATGGACTGTTCCTACAGTGACCAGGTGCTTGAGAACAGAACTCTACTGTGCTGATCTGGAAGGCTGAGGAATATGCTGAGTTCCAAGTGGGAATACATTGCCTGTGTCTTAAGTTTTTTATGTTCTGGAAAGAAAGATGTCCAAGTGGGAAAGAGAAATAGTTCCAAGAGGAAAAGAGGAATAGTTCACTGACAATGCAACCCCTAAAGGTGGTTGTCCTCTGTTTATCTGCTAAAAAAGGAGCAGCACCACCAAAGCCTTTTTATGCCATCCTGGTCTTCAGGCACAAGAGAAGTTTTTTCTTTTGAAGGAATTCCCAAGAGAGTAATTCAGTCTGTTGACCCTGCATTGTCAGCCAACAAATTGAGCAGTTAAATTACCTTTGTTGACAGAAAGCAGGAAATCAAGAAGTCAAGTCCAAGCTCCTCTTGGCACTGATATCCTCATAACTTGTGATTCAGCAAAGTGGTTGCAGAGTTTGCAGCTCTGGCAGTGCTTCTCGTCTGGGCAGCATTGCCTTGGTGTGCTTTTATTTTTCTTCACATCGGAGTGTGAACAGAAGCTGTTGTCTAAACAGTTGACCTTTTCCTTTTTGCAGTCTGTGGCTCTTCCTTCATCTTTGTGTCTGCTGCTTGTATTAACTGTCTTCTTGTCCCTTCCTGCACATTCTGGCCAGTAAGTGGTGCTCCCCCCTTCCTTCCTGCAGCTTCATTCTTTGTGCAGAGCTAAGAAGTGCTGACATACATTGCTGTAGCTTTCAGGTATGTCTCACCCAGACAGTACGTCATTCTTTGATGTAGTGTATTGATACAATAATGCTATTTCTAACTTGAGCCCTAATGGTGTGTTTTTAATAACAACTTCCTGGTATTGTCCATACTGGAGATTTTATGTACTGCTACAGAGGTCCTTGAATAGAATCCTCTGTTGCAGGCCACCAGATGAGATGAGCTCCAATTGGGTTTTCATGCTAATGTTGAAAGTGAAGAGAAGGACGTTTATGTGGCTGACATGGCTATAAGGAAACTAGAAATCTGAAGAAAATGAGACCTTGGAGTACAGCATTTTTGTTGGATCTACACATCCCAGTGCAGTATTCTTGCCAACTAAAGAAACATGTTTCTTTGCAGTGATTTGGGATATGGAATGGACCTTTTCAACTGGCCCTTTACAGCCAGGCTCTTTTTAGCAATGTAATTCCACTCTGAATTCTGCTGACCATAGTCCAGATTTTTCCACTCTTGATCACTACTGTGCTGGGGTTTTTTGCCTGTATATAAATGATAGCACAGGGATCAAGGTAGAAGTAAATCTAGTCTTCTGTTTTGTCCTTAAGTGATGGTACAGTTTTTAGAAGTAGCAAGTAGCTACCCAAATGGTTTTGTTACAGAGACAGGAAGTAAAACAAATATGAAGAATAGGGGGGAAGAAATGGACCAAAAGAGGTGAGGCAAAGAAGATGGGAGTACAGAAAGAGAGGAAAATTGATAAATAAAAAAGAGAGAAGTGACTAAAGCAGGAGAGGAGAGAGGGAGATTCTCTCCTGATTAGAATTCATGAACTCCATTCTTACATTAAGTCTATATATGACACCTGGCCTTTAATGTGAAGCTGCCTACGAGCATTAAAAATTAAAAGCAGAAGGTAGGATCCATCCATCTCGGGCAGCGCTGCTCCCCTCCTATCTGAGCTCTGCACAAAGCTATTACACATTGATAAATTATTTTGGGTAATAGCTGAGATATTACATTGTTTCTGAGTGAAGGTAAAATCTCTCCATGACATGGGCATTTATCAGGAGCGCATTTCATCCTATTTATTATGGCCAAGACGAGATCGCAGGCTGCGGGCAGAGCTGGCATGTCGTGCTGATCACCTCCCCCATCGCCTCCCTTCCCTCTGTCACTTGGATGATGGGATATTGATGGAGCTCATGACAAGTTAATTATTAACTAAAGATATGCAGTTCACCTCTGCCAGGGGAGGGGGCATAGAAGAGAGCAATGATAGTTCTTAAAAAAAATAAATATATCCATAGTATCTCAGGATTCTTCTCTCCACCTTTATCTCACTTCTATCTGTGGTATTTTACAACCCCCCAAATACATCAGGTAGGTTATTTGAATTCCACTATGGTCTAGAAGGCCAACAGAAATGGAAGAACCTCTAAGAACTTAAGATCTTGTTCAAGAAAAGTTTCCACAAAAGTTTCTCCCCATTGGCTTGGCATTGGAAGTAAGTAGGGGCAAATTTTCACTGTCCACTAAGTAACAATGACTTCTCTACCTCTTGAAAGGGCCAGAAAGCAGACCCACAGAATTTTGAGTCTGTCCATAAATGAATGCTTGCTTTCTTTGTAAAGAAGGGATATCCTGACATCCTCTGAACATTTTAGCTATTCTTTTCCATTAAGAGCTGGATGTTCCCCTGAATGTTAGCTGGTTATAAAAACAATGCTTGCTTGCTTCTTCATCTGAGCTTCTAGGCTAAACAGAATGAGTTTGCAATGAATGATGGGCTGGTAATCTTGCTCATTGAGGGAGACAGCTGCTGTATGTGAACCTTTGGGCTATAGTATCAGATACACTTAGGTATAACAAATGAGTTGCTCAGTTGATTGGCTGTGGATTGAGTAGTCCTGCAGTCAGCAGCATTCACCTTGGAGTAACAGAGCCAGTCAGTACTACCTCATGGCTGTGTACAAGGAATTAGTGTCTCAGCCAAACTAGTGCCTTACTTATTTTGTAGAGAAAATGGTGGAGACTTGCATTGGGAAGTTTTCCTGCTGGCAGTCTCATCAGGAAGGCTGAGTTGCAAATGGTCCTCTGACTCTAATTCTGCAGTTTGTTGACTAGGTTGGAAACGAGTCAGTAAAAAGGCATTCAGATGACAGAGGTAACTAGTGTACCATTATAGGCTAAGCTGTTTCTGGTTTGTCCATAAGCTATCTTAGCAATTATGTTGGTCAGGTAGTTATAGAAGAAAGGAGCCACTGCTGTAAGCCACCCTGACAGTGGCCATTTAGAAGATAATTGCAAGGGAAAAAAATCACAGTCTAACAAAGGAGTTATACTCTCCATATGGTCTATAGCAAGACCTGCCTAGTGAATTTTCACCACTTGAGAGTCCTTCAGGAAAAACTAAGTGTGTTTGCTTTTAAAACCCAAGATGTTCTAGATGCCAGTTTAAAACTACAAGTGTGCTAAATTTCATGCGGGTTGGATTTGAAGTGTTTAGCTCATTTAGGCCCCATCTACCTCACTTCCTTGAAGAAAGCATAAGATTATTACTTCAGGATTATGGCCTGCAACCTTTGAAATTTTTCATAGAATGAAGTTTCTGCTTTTGTCCTAGTTGTGTGTTCAAGTGCCAGATCTGAAATGCCAAGTCAGCTAGGACCCAAAGGTAAAAACAATAGGTCTCCTGTGGGCTTAAAAAAAACCCCACAAGATTAATACCTGGTGTTTCTCCAACAAACTGGTCTCCTCAGAGAAAAACTTCAAATACTTCATTCTTTTCAACCTGAAGTATTCTGGAACTTGTGAAAGCTGCTGTGTGTTCTCTATTCTATTCTATTTCAATGCTCTTGCATTGAAACTGCTGTGTATAAAAGTAAAACTTTCAGTTTTCATTTGCTTCAACTTTGGCTTTCTGAAATCTCTGAAGATCTAGCTGCTTGCTATCAAAGGTATGAGAGGAAGAGATGGGACTGAAATCCCAGGTACAGATAAAGTGAGCACAGTCTGAAGCATGGTGGGTAGATTAACTATCTGAACTCCAAGTAAGAAACTGCCCATTACTCCAGTAAGACTAATCTCTCTGTCCTTGTCTGGTCATAGTGATCAGTTTGCCCTCTACTTAATATAATGAAATATATAATAAAAATGTATTAACAACTTTGAACCACCCTCATCCCCTTTCCAGAACCCCCCTGGGATCTTCCAAGGTTAGAGGATGTGCAGTATGCTCACCTCAAAGAAAATGCATATTCACTACCTTTAAGCCCTTATTGCACACCTTGTCTTTGCCTGTTGCTTCTTTTGCAGCTGCTTTTTAGTTCTGGGCTTTGGACTGCATTCCCTGCCTGCACAGTGTATCTGTGTTGATGTCACTGGCAAAATACTAATGGTGTAGTACCTGATGGACCTATTTGTCTTCCAAAACCACCTTTCTGGTGAATTTTATGATAACCACACCAGGCTTGTAAAATTTGTAAATTTGTGTTCAGGAGGTCTGTCTGTGACTCCTTCAAAGCAGAGACTCCATCACTGTTTCCAGGCAGCCTGCCCACCTACTGGTTTTGGTAATGACAGTGCTTATAGCTTTTCTCTAGTTTCTTACTTTACCTGGACTTTTCTCCTAAACACCTCATAACTCAAGTTGTAGTTACCTATTCAGAGAATGCTTCTCGCACTAACAAAGGTAGTAACAGTTCAGTGCTACCTGGTTGTTCATGTAGTGCACAGTTCTATAGTAGTATGAATAAGGAGGCAATAGAGATGGGATTGCTCTGCTTGAACTTGGAGATCATTGTGTTTATAGAAGAAGCATTGAAAGCCCATATGAAAAAGGCCTGTACTGAGAGACTGTAATATGAATAACTTTTGTTGAGGTCTATCTTCTGGCATGAAGATGATGATGTGTGGTTACACTACCTGCTGGCTACAGAAATATAAGAAATATGAGTTATATTTACATTAGTTTTACTAGAATTAGCTCAATTTTGAGTGTGGCTCAGTGTGATTTAACTTAACTATACCTAGGAGAGTGTATTCAGGATGGTCGTAGAGGAGGTGTCACAGGGCATGCAGTAGCTGCAAATCAGACAGATACCATTCATCAGAATATGGCTCCTTCACAAGAGCTAGAACTGAATGTGCAGTTTAACAAATGTTGTGTCCTGTAATAATATGTTACAGAATTTAAACTGAGTGTAAGCTGTGTCAGGCAAGGAGCCTATTTGTTCAGCAAATGGCTATGCTGCCCTATATGGAAGGTCATGTGTTGCTGTGATGTGTCAGATCTGGTGTCCTTTACTAACCTGGTACCTTGTCTTCTGCTGTGACTGACACAATATGAGTTGAGAAGGTGCAGGGACTCCTGGCAGATACAGCTGGACTGTGGGGTCACATCTGCTGAGACTGTTTATGTAGAAATTAGCTTCTTGTTCAGGTGTGTGTCCACACCGACCAACATAAGTCTAGGTATGTCCCTATACCTGCCTTATCCTTTTCAACTGTGCCTAGCTCCTGGCATTAGTAACAACTGAGGTGAAGGTTGCAGCAGCTAATTATTTTGTCATCTTTTAATTTCAGTGAATAACTCTTCTTTTTATATTCTAGTTCTAGATTGTTGTCGATAACAGGCCAACTCCTGGCTTGTCTGTTCTTGTATTTTATTTCTCAGCATTCTCAGCAATTTGCTCTGCATGTTTTTCTCACTTGCAAAGGGAGGTAGCAGAAACCTAGCTGATCTGTCTACTGTGGTACCTTTTGTCTACTGTATTCCCTGAACTGACTAGCAAAACCACTTACTTCTTCAAATCTTTCCTCGTGATCCACTTCAGTATTTTGATGCTTTTAGGGAAAAGAAAAAACAGGTGTCAGTAGGAAACCTGATACTTACTAGTACTTATTTGTCCTACAAGTTTTCATTGAAAGTGTGTCTTTATATGAGTTTATCTTAAAATCATCTATTCACTTGTGGCAAGTCTGTTTCTGTATGTCATCTCTTTTCTGTCACTTGCTTCAGTCTTGCCTGTTGTCTCATCTGAGTCTTCATATGGATTTAGGTGGTAAACTGAATAGTGAGACCTTGAGCCTGTGGGAGGTGTGGTGTCTTTGGGTGGTACTGTAAAACAAATCATTCCTAGTAATAACAGGATGTGCTCTAGGCCAGAAATGTTGCTGCTTTTCAAATGTGGCAAACACATGCACAAGCGCTGGAAACCATGATATACTACTGTGCTTGTTCCGTGTGCATGCAAGCATTGCACACACATGCACCTTCCCCCGTCATAGCATAAGTGGAAGATCATATTCCATAGGTCCCAGATCAACCCTGAGAAACAGTTGAAGCAGCTCAGAGAAACACACAGAAACTTAAAGAGTTAATCCCACAGTAATTGGAAGGGGGGGTGTGTGAACAGTGTAATGGAGAGGTGAAGAGTTCCCATAAACCCATTGCCTCAGCTCAGAGAACCTGCTAAGGGGCAGTGGTCAGAGAGAAACAGAAGGAGAGAGAGAGATATCAAGTGTAGTAATCAGAATGAAAAATGGAGCTCCGGTTACTTTAAACAAGAGCTAATTTATCACGAGAACGAGTGGATAAGTAGCTGAGTTTCAGGCGTTCAGTAAGTTCCCCGTTCTGCTCCAAAAATTATTCCACCCCTGTCTCCATGCTCCCATAAATCATCCCCTTCTTCACTTCTGCTCCGATTACCAATTACTCCTGCCTACTACACGCTTTCCCCTGCCCGACACAATCTGATGGGGCCCTGCCTTTTAATTTTACGAATGCTTTTTTCTTCTTGCTTCTCAGCTTCCCATCCCTGCTCCTCCCCTCCCCAGGCTCTTTCTGAATCTTTGTTTCCCCTTTCCCTCCTCACCTGCTTGTTTCCTGTTTTAGTGTGAGGACTGGGAGGGCAGTAATGCTTTCTGGCACCTCCCCCCATGAGGTTGACTGAGCTGAAGGAGAGGAATAGAAATTAATTATTTTCCCCAAGCTGAACTCTCTTTAGGTTTGTGAGTCCTGTCCCTAAGCACATGACAAATTCTAGATCCAGTATGGCTGTACCAAAGGTGAAAGTTTTGTTCTTGAGAGGATGTGTTGCTTTTTGTTGAGTCTTTGGAGGTAAACATAGTGTTTTTCTGGTTTTCCCTTTTTCTTTATTGTACACAGAGCTTTTTTTGAGCTGCACAGCTGCAGGCAGGAGAATTTTAATTTCTATTGCATGTGTTGTTTTTCTGCATATGTTTCACTACTGCTAATGTTTGCACTGGAGCAGTTCTAGCCTGGCTGTCACACAAATATGGAGGCGCTGATATGGGCCCCAACCCTGAGAATTTAGACTAGATGCACAAAAGAAACTTTTGTTGCCTTCATTATTCCATACACCAAACCAGCTTGAACAAAGCTTGCTTTAACATGCAAATACCAGCATTAGGAGTATGTGTTGAATTTACTGGTATAGCTATACCTTTCTAATATAAAAACCTTTTATACTACTTACAAATGGTGTTCTAGTGTAACATAAGTCTGGTGCAGTATTTAGATGCTGTATGGATACGCACATGGATTGCATATGTAAAAATCCCAAAACTGTATTTCAAACATGAAAGAATTGGCATGCAATAATGCATTGGTTTGCTTCTATGTTGTTTCCCAATATAAATTATTGCTAAAAGTTTGTACTAGCTGCAGTTCGAGCACTTGAAATCACTGTTTGTCATGTTTATTAGTTCAGCATAGAGGCAACAAATCTGTTTGGTTTCAGTAAAATAGGTTTTTTTAGGCTTCATTAATTGATTCTTAAATAGCCTATGGATATTAAATAAGGTTCAGGAGTGCTAACTTGCACAAATCTAATAGATGCTGGCAAATCCTAAGTTGGAAGAGCCATCCCAGCTGAAGAGAAAGGTTTATGCAGGTCATCAGTCTAACCTAATGTGCACAGCGCTGTTATTTCTACCTGTAAGATATTCAACCAAATTGTCATGAGGCTTACTGAGTCTGAAAAGACAAAACTCCCTTGCCCTGCTGAGAACAGGGTGACAGCTCTGCAGAGAAAGCAGCTGTCCAGAGCTGATTTTTGTGCAGGATAATGGATAGAGGAGATGGATAACCAGGCGATAAATCACACAAAGGAATTGGCTGGTGCCAGAACCCATGACCATGGAGATAGCTGGCATGCTCTACAGTGAGTATGGTCATCTCCATCTGAGGAGCAGTAGCCTTTATGCGTGAGTTAACAGGAGTTAATTATAGTGCAGCTTCTTGACATAAGGCCTTTAAAACAAAACAAGGGTGGCAAAGGAAACATGTGAGTTTGTTTATTTGGTAGTTTATCTTTTTTCTTTTCAAGAAAAGGGTAAAGGAAATCATCTGTGTTCTTGTTTTCCCTCTTCATTCTCATATTATGTTTATTTTCATTCTTTAAAGCCCTTAGTGTTATTTTCTGAGCAAGAAGTATCACAGGCATCTTTCAGTAAAGAAATAAAGGAGCTAACTGAGCATGACTCAAGTCATTCCTATCCGACATGATTCATATACACTCCCTCTGTCCTGTCAGGCAAAGAATGGTTACTGCACTCACTATGTAACTCAGTAATCAATAATACTACTCCACATCACCCTAAAGACCAATGATACTCTGAGCTCTGTGTACACTGGGCTGGCCAATCTATACATAAGAGAGTGACTTGGAGTGGGTGGAAATTTGGCTTCATCCTACAGCATCTTCCTGTGGACCAAAACACATTATTATGTTGGGCACTGTTAAGTGCATCCAAAAAGTGTGCAGTTGTGGACTCCACATTTGAAATAATTTTCTAGGAAGAGCAATGCAAGGTAATTCTTAATTCTGCTATTGAGTGTATACATGAAAATAGAGCCTAAAAAGAGAACCATGCTTCTGAGATGCAGGGGAAGCTGCTGGCTCAAGGTCAAAACTTGTCAAGGATGAAGTGTATTTTGTTTGCCTGTCTTTAATAATAAAACTTTTTATCATTAAAAACAGCCTTGGGTGCCATGGTTTAGTGTGAGGTGTCCCTGCTTATGGCAGGGGGGTTGGAACAAGATGATCTTAAGGTCCCTTCCAACCCTAACTATTCTATGATTCTAAAGAAGAATCTGTGCCATAAAGAAGGATACGATGTTTTCAGGTGTTCTGCAGTGGGCTGACATAGCAGTGGAAACTGTTATAACAGAAACTGAATTATTCCTGACTTGGGAGTATCCCAGTCTCTGCTGTGTATATCCCATCTGTGTAGTCATGAAGATGACAATGGTGATCCTCTTTTACTAGAGCTGTGGAGGAAAGTTGCTGGCAAAGAATCAGAAAGGGAAGCTACACAAATGGTTCTTGTGCAAGGTATTTCCAACATGTCCTATTTCCTGTAGCAAAAGTAGAGCTTGTGCAGGTGTCTAGTAGGCTCAGGAGGGGCTGGGAGCCCCCTAATTGTTAGTGAGAGCAAACCTTTCAATTCATTTTTTTCAGGACAATAGTCCATAGATACATAAGCTTTGTCCAAAAGTTTTGAGTGTGATCTCTAAAGCCTTGTGTGACTTGGAACTTCTTTAGTAATTGTAACCTGACACCGATGTTTTTAATAGTGTAAAGGATTTTAGTGAACATTGGCAAAGTCAGCCATTATTTGTGGAATTAGCCCATAACTTGTTTCATGACTTGTAGAGCGACTGAGATTTCATGCTTGTATGGCAACTCTGTACATATGGTCACTGGGTTAGCATCTGAAACACCAGGGGGCTTGTGACACTGACTGCAAAGATCATTGAAGCTCGACCTATATTTTTTAACATCATTGTAAAAAGGTAGTTCAATAGTAGATTAATCTCCCAGCTGGCTCCTCCCAGGGACCTGGCATATACCAAACCCAGACATGTCAGATCTGCTACCTTGCTATGCTATCACATTGTTAAAAACTCAGAGTGAGTGATTTAATGTTCAGAGATTTCTCTAGAAAACCCTACTATTTCACAGCAGTCTCTTTCTAGAGAAAGAGGCAGTGACCTTAGCTTGCCTTGAATCAGGCTTTTTTAAACTTACCTTTTTAGATGCTCTGACAGCTCCACTGGCAGGAAAAGAGCTTTTAAAGGTTTTCTTGTTGTTGGTTTCAGGATTTGGAGGCTAGAAATCACTGTTTGCTTCCTGCTTGTGTTTTTCTGCAAAAATACTGATAATGGTATCAAGGCAGTAAGTAGACATGCATCGTCTGAGTCCAGGCAGAGGCATAGAATAGTCTGAAACCTGGCAGAGCTGTATAAGACTGCAAGCAGAGACTTCTGAGCTTGCCCCATGTCAGCTTTCTTTGAACCTTGTTAGGTAGCTTCCCCAGGGCCCCTCTTACAAGAAACAGGGGCCCTGTATTCTCTTTACTACCTCCCAACTCTGTATGTGACACCAGCTGGCCTTTCCCTACTTCAAACAGTACTGACTCTGTTAGCTGGGAGCAAGAGCAAATCTGGGAGCTTTAGTGTTAGAATCCTACTGAGTCTGAGGCAGAATAATTTCTGGGTTTTTAACTCACAATTGATGTGGGGGAATGGATGTAGCTGAGGCTTCCTTTGCAGAGCAACTATGGCAAGAGCAGCAGCCATCAATGCTTCTCCCTGCTGCCTGTTCTCCATACTGACACCCTCTTTCTCAGGAGTCTGGAGAGAAGGTTTTTCCCTCCCACCCCATACAGGTTCATGTTTGTGCACCAGGAACAGGTCTGAGAGTTTCCTATTTGGTCCACAGAAGGATGGTAGGCCTTGCTTAAGTGACTGGATGTTTGTGATATTATCACTGTGAGAAAGGATCCTTCCCAAATCAAGAGATCTTCAGGCTATATGAAATGTTTCATGCCACATCCTTTGTGTCTTGAAAACAGTCTTAGTGAGGAAGGTTATCATGGGGCTTTTTAACCGATCCCCTTATATGTCCATCACATCAAAGAAACCAATTAGGCTGTGCTGCCTGCTTGCCTAAACCTCACTTAGAAGAGAAAGGAGCTGGCAGGATTAGGGATGCACTGGGAGAGAGGGATTTCAGAATCCCTGCCTAGAAGACACTAGTACCCTTTTCAGTTCTGTTGTTTTTCAGTGACAGTGTCATTAGTGTAAAGGAACAGGAAGGACTTAACACTTGAGCTGCCTAAAGCATTCAGTTTGAATGACTCATCTAATGCATTCAGTTTTTTCCTAACCCAACACTTATTTGCCAATTATTAATTAGCTGTCATTGAATTTTCCAAATAATACTGTATACTTCTGATTTTTCTGTGAGTAACTTCTATGAAGAAGCACACTTCAGTCCTGTGCAGGAGGAAATGGAGTGAATGTGTGTTCTGAGGAAAGAGGCAGCTTCTTCAAGCATACAGCAAGACGTCTGCTTGCAGAAGGTTTAGGACAGTGAGGCACAGGGAGGCAAGTGGATTTCAGAAGTAATACTCTATTTTATTAATTTTTTTCATTTAGCATTTTCTGGAAGTTGATTCTGGGATTTCTTACTTGTGTGACATGATGAGCACAGTGTAATACTGGCCTTTCCAGAGCAGTAGAGTTTAGCTCTGTTCTGAAAAGTGATCACAGTCAGTCTTTTGTTGATGGAGAGTATTGGGTTGCCCCAGATAATGGGGAAATGGAAAATACATTTCTGAAAGCTGTCTTTGAATATGTTACTTTCTTGTTAGCAGTTAGGTAGAGTTAACCTTACTCACTCTGGAATCAAAAAGAAGCCTTTGTGATCTTTTACTTTGCAATTCAATTGAGGCAGCAGGGCTGTAGGGAAGGGTGCAGGATTCTGTTCCTATCTTGCCAACTCAATGGGTCCAATCTATGACTTCCCAGAAAACACATGGAGAGAGGCAGAAGAATTGCACTGTGCCTATAGTGTTAGTCCAAGTGAGGCATTATTTCAGCAGTAGAACGTTTCTTACTGACAAAGCACAATACAGCATATATACAGAATACTGCATAATTTTGTTAGACCTGGTAGAGTTACTCATGACAAGTAAGGATAGCCTTATAAAACCAAGCACATTATGTTTGGAGTCATTAGGCTTCAAGTACTCATACCTTCCTTTCCCCTATGGTTTTACCCACCATCCCTTCCCTTATGGTTTTAGCCACCATTTCATTTATGGACGTACAGGAGAGACAAATAGATACATGTTTACACTGCAGTATGCACATATACACATGAACTGATGGCCAAATATTTTCAATAGAAACCATTCACGTGGTGCATCAGAGGCCAGCTCTAGTGACCTTACAGGTCCTGCGGGGCTCATCTGTACCTTCTGCAGTAAAAGCCTCCTGGGTTTGTGGCAACAGGCTTTCAACTTCTGGTGAGGAAAGGTTTTAAGCCTGTGTAGCTTCCAGGGAAGTAGCTGGTGCTTACAGCTACTCAATACTATTTTGCACTGAACCGTAGCTAGATTTTGGAGTACTCTGGCTATTTTTATTTATGTGCTTATTAATGAAGATGTTCTGGGTAGGTCTTTTTCATTCCTTTTAATGGATGTGCCTGGATTTTTATGGTAAAATACATCCTGTAGATTAACAGATAAATGTTTATTGCAATTACTTCAAATACTCCTTGTGATTCACAGTACAAAAATGTGATGACTTGGTTTACCAACAGTGTACCTATTTCAGCTTGCTTTCTTGAATCTTTCCTGCTGTGTTAGGGCATTTCTCAGATCACCTACCAAGCTGCATTTTTCTTGTTATTAAATGCCTCCATCCCTAAGTGCTAGAAATCTGTCCTCTTTAATTCCAGGCACTAATATCTCTGGAGAATGCTTTTTTGTGTTAGTTCAAAACAAGAAGAGGCTGGATTAAAAAAAAAAATGGAGGAGTACAAAGAGTCTGGTTACGCTGCTGAGGCCCTGAAGAGTGTGTAAGAAAGAAAATACAATATTGTAGTAAAGAGACCACTGCATATCACCATTGCTCCCTCCAACAAGGGGACAGAATTGCCTACCTTTGTGCCATAAACCATACACTATTAGCAGGCAAGAGGGATTTTTCTCTAGCTTGTACAGTAGGTTCGTTCTCTTAAAGGAAAACAACCTGCACAACGGCAAAAGAAGATGGGATAAAAAGCAGTGAGATAGCTGTCTCTGATAAGATAACTGGCTAGAGCTTGTTTATCACAAGCTCAGAAAATCATTAGATAAGGTGCCACATGGTGATTAGTGAAGGAATCATAAGGGAGACTAAAGGCAGAGACAGCAACAGGTAGTGCTGAAAGTGGAAGTATTATGCTGAAAGAAGGCTTTTCTCAGGTCTTGTCTTGACCATTAATGGCCTTGGCCAAATGACCAGTATGGTGCTGATGAAAGGTCCAAAAATAGGAGACATTTCCAGCATACAGGTGCTTCCAGTAAAGAAGTGGTACTGTTGTGCAATAGTCCAAAAGCCTGGTATGACCGCTTCTGAAATAGCACATACAATTCACCAGTATCCCAGAAATGCAGGTATGAATTGCAAGAAAGCACAGAAAGGTACTAGGATGATCAGTGATATGGGGAATCTGCTTTACAGGATATTAAGAGCTTTGCTAGTTCAGTCAGGCAAAATGAGGAAAGAGGGATATGATTTCTGTCTATAAATACATCAAACCACAAAACCCTCAAGAGAGAGAACAGCTATTTAAGCTTAAGGACAATGTTGGCACAAGAACAAATGGGTATAAATTGGCTGAGAATAAATTAGTCTGGAAATTAAATGAAGGTTTCTAACCATCAGAAAGAGAAGTGAGATTCTGTAACATCCTTCCAAGGGAAAAGAAACAGAATGGATTTTAAGATGGAGCCTGACCTTTTATGAAAGGACTTCTGCAATTATGCTGGTAGCAGGAAGAGAGTGGACTACATGACCAAGGAGTCTGTTCCAGTCTGTGCTCCCACCTTGCTCCCCTTCCCTCACCCTATGCCATGCCCCTTCTCTTTCTTGGTACTCTGAGTTCCACCTGCTCCTGCTCTAAAGGCACCATGGACCCCTTATCAGAATTCTGCATTGCAATAGGTTGTTTTTAATCCTCCCCATATCTCCCCTATTTTTTTTCCTTGCCGAGCTTGCTGGGCTGTAATGTTTCCCTTCGTGTAATCCATCACAGACACAATGTCGCTTGTGCAAATTAAAATGCACCTTGGAATAATAAAAAAGGGGCTTTTTTTTTTTTTTCCCTTCCTTCCCAGCAGCAGTTCCTCAACACAAACCATTTGTCTCTGGGAAGAAATTCAACAATGTTAACCCTGTGTGTGCCCCTGTGGGGTACACAGCACCTCCTGTGGGAACAACACTTAATGGAGAGCTCTTCAGTGGAGCAAGCTGCCTTGAGCTGCAGACCTTGTAGATAGCTGGAACTGAAACCTGCTTCCTTCCTCATGAACACATTGATGACAGGGTCCAGTGCAAGAAATGAATGGTCCTCTGTGTCTGGACAAAGAGGTACAACTGAGGAAAACTACATAGCAAACCATGTGATGATCCACAGAACTCAAACAAATAGTCTGAGTTGAGCATTGTACACTGGGACCTTTAGAAAGAATCACTAGAAACTATTTGAGTGATAAAAGAGTCAGCAGGCTATTCCATACTGCTGTACAGTTATGGAGGCTATAATTGGCCTTTAGGTCAGGCACTGGTCACTTGTGATTTAGAAATAAAGCTACAATGAACTATTACTGAATGAATTCCATCCTTGCTGAGACAGTGCATGTAAAAGGTTAAGTCAAGGACAAGATTTTATTTCTTCATTCTTTCATTTGGGAGGAGGGTGTGAATTTCTCCTCAGTGGCACATAAATTCTGTGAAGTTAAATATGCATTTTAAAAGTCTGTTGTATGTGACAAGAAAGGTCCAGAATTGGACTGAGAGGTACTAGAGGATATGAGTGCTTGGCCGTAGAAAGGACAGGGCATTGCACAGCTATCCTAGCTGGAATGACATGGGAATAGCCGTGGGGATGGTAGACCAAGACCAACTGCATTCCTTGTGAAGAAGCACTGGTGCTTGGATAGAAAATGCTTCCATAAGATCATCGTTGAGAAATAAGACATCTTTATGGTTTGTGGCATAGGCTTTTGGCTTATGGCTTAGGCTTTCATGCATCCTAGATTTTTCTCAGGCACAGCTAGATATTTTTCTTACTTCTCTAAACAACTGCTTCACCCAGACTTTCACTCCCATCATGGGTGTTGTTTTATTTAAAACCAGTAAAGATCTCAGTGGGTCACCTTGTACTCCAACAGGACTTGCAAACTCCTCTGTTGCTCCCAGTTTTCCAGTTCAGGAGCCTGCTAGGCTGTTCAGTGCATGACCTTATTGGGAACTAATGTTAGCATTGCTGCAGTAAGACTCCTACTGCTTTCCATACCAGGCATAGGTCTTGAAACATCCACTTTGACTTGGGGAGAAATCATGTCTCCAGACCTGGAGCTAGACTAAGCCATGCAGAATGCATGTGTGAGGTGGAAAAAGGGCCGAGCCCAGCATGAAAAATGCAATTCAAAGCTTCAGGTATCTGACAGAGGAGATATCGTCATTGTTATTAATCATAGAATCATAGAATAGTTAGGGTTGGGAAGGACCTTAAGATCATCTCGTTCCAACCCCCCTGCCATAAGCAGGGACACCTCACACTAATCCATGTCACCCAATGCTTCATCCAACCTGGCCTTGAACACTGCCAGGGATGGAGCACTCACAACCTCCCTGGCTAACCCATTCCAGTGCCTCACCACCCTAACAGGAAAGAATTTCTTCCTTATATCCAATCTAAATCCTTATTTGGAATAGAAGGCCAGGAGTGGTTAAACAAATGATCAAGTATCCAGCAGTGGAGAAATGCGCAGACATGCTGAGTATCTCTAGTTAGGTTACCTGAAGAAGCTCTCTTCTCTTTGTGAGGGCCTGATTTTGCCCTGACTAATTCCAGCAACTTCATCCATTTTACTGTGCTATAGAGTCTGGGTGGGTGTCTGGAATTTACTCTGTAGAGCAGCAAATTCTAATTCTATCATGGGCTGCTCTACTCTTCATTTTCTTCAGGGGTCCCAAACAAATGACAAAATCCTAGGAGACTGTTTCTTTTCAGTTTACTATTTTTTTCAGTTCTTCCTACTTTGAATCTTGCTGTTTCCAAGCTTCATCCTTATCATCTGAAAAGAATTAATTCCAACTTTGATCTCTTTTCTTAGTGTCATTGTCTTCTTTAATCTCCTTCTTATAATACAAATATAATTCAAGACCCATAATTTTTCTGGTAAACTTTCTATTTCCAGTAGATGCATAGAAGATTTTAATTCCTTCAAGCCTCATTTCCAAATGAAACAAGGCTCAGGTGATCGCACTGTCTGTGACTGTACGTATTTTTTCACTCATTCCTCACAATAACTTTTGAACCTCCCACCCCCTATTTAATTTACCTGAAAGAGATGCAGAGATCTTAAATGTGCCAGTTCCAACAGCTTCCCTGGACAGAGAAAACAATTTTTCAGTGTCTGCACTGAAGGTTTCCTAACCTCATTCCTTGTTAGATGGACAAGACAGTGCTGCAAAAAGAGTGCCTGAATGTCCTAGTTGTGGGGAAAACTGGTTGGATTTCACCTGTTTTTATGTGCAGCATAAAATTCAGCACAAGGCATAAATCCATAGTGGGATTCATTCATTCTACTGCTCACAGAGGTACTTTTAATGGGTTCAGTGGATGGTTTCAGGATTCCCCAGACATCTTCACTTCTACTTGGTGTGTGAATTTGTACGTTCCTTTTTACTGCCTTCTTCCAGGGTGGACTTACATTTTCTGTTGCATTTTGTCACATGAGACATCTCATTCATGCCTGACTCCACAGGCCTTTTCCGTTGAACATTCCCATTTTCCCCATTTTGACTGTGCTCTTCAGCATAGGGTGTACTTAGCAAAGCAATTAATTCTGTTGAAATTCCTGTGTCCGTGGCCACCCTTCACAGCAGGAGGGAAAGCAGCCAGGAGTCCTCAGAGCCAAAAGAAGACAAGCTCAAGCTGGTGTTGCAGAGCCTTCGTGCTTGATGGGGCCTACAGAGCTCTTTGCAGTGAGATGGGGAGGATGCCCACCTAGTTCATGGACAGTGTGGTGGTTAACTATGTGAGTCGCTAGAGGGCTTAGATCATCTTGAGAGAGAACATTTACAAAACAAAGAGATTGCAAACAATACGGAGAGTAGGGACTTGTGAAAGCCTATGTTTGAATCCTTGCTGTGTTTGACCTTGGAAGGCAAACACACTTCCCTTACAGTGTCTCAATTACCCCAGATGCAAGCCAAGAACAGTAATAGCTGTCTATGTCCCTTGCCTTTAGTAGGGGAAGATAGCAAGTGTTTGTCAGGGGAAGAATCATCAAGTATTGTTACTCTTCAGTTAAGGAGAACTGGAGTTTAACAGAAATGATTTTCCAACACCACCTAATATTGAGAAGAATGGTCTGCCAGGCCAGTAGTACTTGAGAGTCCTCTTGGCTACATGCACATATGTTCACTGAGTGTCATGTTTTCTGTTTGATTGTATGCCTAAAGGGACAACTTTGGGCACAGAAGGAGATGACTGGGAGCTGGTAAAAGCAAAACCAGGCATGACACTCCATCTCATTCTTAATTCTGCACTGGCCATTGATCTTTTCCTCACTGCCAAGTCTTGGACTACAACAAAGACAGGAGGGCAACTACAATAATTCATTGAACCTGTTCCTCACAAAGACTGACAGAAGGAATTGCTTTTACATCCCTGCCTTCACCAACTACTGTTATTGCTCTGGTGACCTCCTCCTGTGAAGAAGAGGTAAGCCCCAGGAAAGGGGCTTTATGCTGATCTGCAGGGAGGCAAAGCTTTCTGTGGAGTCTGAATCTGGGGGAACACTGTGAAGGGGATTAGATACCATGGTCCTCATCTTCTGGACTGTTCTTTCCTTTCTGTGTTAAGCTAGTGTCCTCACAATACTCTTTGGTAACTACTAGGGCCATGTGGGAAGAAGTCAGCTAGGACTCTCCAGTCCACATCCTCTTACAGCATTGCTGCACTGGCATCCAGCACTACCTGACATGACCCTGTCTATCAAATTCAGTGCACTGTGGAGCAGCTGAAGCTCCTAGCTAAGTGGAGAGAAATGACTATCCCTTTATCCCCTGTCCTCTTCTACAGGAACTCTCGGAAGATGAATTGGTCTGTTGACTCAGAGCAGAAGTAACTTGATAGTTGTGCACTTCTCTGGAAAGCATCTACACTGCCCTGTGCCCATGTCTTGTTATGTGCTGGCTTCATTGCTCTGACAGCATGAAAGATGTTTGGTTTTGTTCCTAATGCTGTTATCATTTATCATCCTCTTGTAAAGCCAGAACCTGCTGTTCACCAGCCCTCCCTCTATGCTAGGTTTTCTGCTCCCCCTCCACTCCTGCCCCGGCAGGGAAACAGCTTGTATGCCAGAAACAAACTGTCTTTCCACTGGGTACTAGAAAAGAGAGAGCATCCTTTCTGCTCCCTAAAGTGGCTGCTGTGACCTATGGGGATGGTTTGACTGGGTTTCAGCTCTTGAGCTTTGGAGGAGCAACTGCAGTCATGGAGAAGAGAGCTGATGGTAACTTTATCTGATAGCTGATCTTTACCCCATAGAGATGGTAACTGGTCCTCAATCTGGGGAACTCTCATACAGCTGGTGCCTGTGGAAGGACATAAGCGTTCAAATGCTAGAGATGGGGAAAGGGATGTGGTGTGCAAAATCCCTACCCTTCAACTCAGTGTAAGACCCTCAAAGCTGTTTGGGCTGCCTGTGTCAAGGCTGCCTGTATCAGAGCTATGGAATATATGGGGCTAGAACATAACTGAACATCCTGCCATCTTCTGTCTTGTATCCATGTCCTAAAATAATCCTCTTAGTGGTTTAGAAGTGCATGCATTACAAATCTGCAGCTGGGTTGGTGGCACCATCTCTGATTTAAAGCTCCTTATGGACCAGGTTGACCCTGCACTACTAGGTGTTTTCTAGGAGAGCAAAAATTACTCTTCACTGACTGGCATATCTGGGCAGTACTTCTCATACAAACTCTTTGCAACTCTCTATTGCCTGCCAGATGGAAGTGCAGTGCTGAGAACTATTGGATTTAGTCAGCTCCCTAAAGCAGCACTAGCTTTGCTCTTGCTAGGCTCAGAAGGATTTTGATATGGATTGAGCTCCAAGCAGAAGCTTGTTCTGGTATGGAATCTTCCAGTAAGCAGAATGACCTCACTCCATGGGCAGGCTGTCATCATTGCCTATGCATCTGCCAGAGCTGCCAGCATTAGACTCTTACTATCCTTATTTATAGAGCAATATAAATGTTCTAAGCACTTTACAGATACATAAAAGAGAAGATTCCCACTCAGCAAAGATCTGACATCTGAGGTGTACAGGAGTCATAGGATGATAACTCAAGTTCTGAGCAGTGCAGACATGGTGGGAGAGGAGCTCAGGGCAGAAGTCTTTGCAACAGGACACTGTGAGAAGAGGGTAACTATTGGCAACAGTTTGATGCAGGAAGCAGGTGTGGCTGAGTGGCCAAGGTAATGATGGGAGAAGCTGAGAGAAGGTGGCAAGCTTAGGAGTTGACTGGGAAGAGAAGGGGAAAGTGTAAGCAGTAAAACTGCTATCAAGTCCAAGGTAACTAGCACTGCTCCATTCCTTTTCTGCTCCCAGCAGTAAGAACATCTGCATTCTCCCCGGTCTCTCTCTCCTACTGCTCTTGCTGCTGAGAAAGAGAGGAAATAATGTTAATGACTATCATTAGCAGTTCTTACTGTTCATCTGCCAGGAAGGGGCTAGGGCTACAAATTTCAGAGAAGTCAGCTTGTGGTTGGTACTACTCACTCCTGCCAGGGCCTTGCCTGCTTGGCCAGTGCCTGAAAACCATTCCCATGCAGTCACAGGTGTTTTTTCCTCAGTGGCTGTCAGGTCCTGTGTTGTAATGTGTCTCTGTCCTCCTTCATGATGTGCTAAGCAAATCCTTGCATTCTGTCTGCAGCTCTGGTTTCCGGTGTCAGCTTGTGAGTCCAGCTGTGACTATGTGTGTCCAGAGGCTGAAGGCAGGCCCCTATTTTAGGTACCTCTAAGCTTAACAGCAGCAGAGTTGCATTTGATTTTTTTTTACCTCTGTTTTATGGATCCATGTTCCCCTGTGAGGAGAAGTTACAGGCTGCAGGTCAGCTATGTTTCCTGTCCAAATCAGTGCATGTCATCCGTGCTGACCTTCCTCTGTAAGCCTGCTGGTGATTGTGGAAGAGGGTTGCAAGGTTTTGCTTTTTTAGTCTGTGGTATTGGGCAGTGACTGCTAGACAGAAAGACACCCTTGTGCTCCCCCCTTCCCTCCCCTTCTGACTTTGTTCCTGCTCCAGGCTAAGCACTTCTGCTGCTTTTTATTAATCTTCTCCTGGGACAGCACCATCAGTGGCCCATCAGCATGCAACATGCCCTCAGTTACTAGCCTTAACTGGATTAGGGCAGTGAGGAGTGACTTACAGGGGAAACTGTTCTCCACAGGCAGTATTTGCATACAGTGATTGATGCTGATATGTCCTCTAAACACACCCACATTTTGCATTTTAAACAAAGCAATTGCTGTAGAACTGCTCCCTGTCACTCAGTGGGTTTCCCAGTGCCAGCACAGGACATACCTTCCTTTTCTTAAAATGGCCTCTTTCTTTCCCAAAGAGGACTCCCATGTGAGGTGAAGGGAAGGTCGCTGACTGTTACCTTATGTTTGGAGGGGAAGAGACAAAAGCCTGCTGTGAGTCTTTGCTTGTGAAGGTGCTTGTGGACAGTTCTGGGCTGCGTGGACAGTGTTGAACAGTCAATGGGCTTTCCACCAAGGTCAAGCTTGAATGGGATACATAGTGTGAAGCCTCCCAGGCTTTCTTCAAACGGTCTTTCCTGGTCAGGCTCCCGCCCCTGCATCCACCAGCATCTCTCTGTCCTGGGAATACATGAGCTGGTTGGCACCCATGCAGCACTAAATATATGTGTGTATTGTATCATGCATGTGTACAATATATGTTATATGTATGTGTTATATGTATGTATTATATGTGTATATTATGTGTATACACACTCATATATATAAAAAAAATCCACCTTGCAAATTGTCCAAAGCAGCCAAAGATTCCATGTTTTCCTCCAGCTTCTACTGGGATTTTTTTTTGGCAGGACATGTCCAAGTGAACCTCTGATTTGGAGGTAGTGTCCTGAGCCACTCCTTTCTCTGAGGAGAGTGTACAAGGCTGCAAGGAAGGAAATGGGTGAGTTTAACTTCTATTTGAAGGAAGAGGAGAAGGAACAACATTGAATCTATGGTGATACTGCTGGTATTGCAGCTTTCTCTGCCAAGGCAGCAGTTGTTTTATCTTCTTTATTATATCCTAAATGTATCCTTTCTTCCATAGCAAAAGGAATGTGCCCAGAAAGTGACCCTCTTTGAACAGCAGCAGGGACTTACTGTAATTTAGGCTGCAGGGTTCCTTGGAGCAGGCACTCAGTGCTCCCTTTTGTCCATAGAGTGCAGGCATCACTGAGGAGTTTAAATAAATAAAAATCATTTACATAATACTGTGCAGAGGTCCCAGAAAGAGCATCTCCTAAATGGTGCAGGTGCTCTTTGCCTCCCAGGTGCTCCTGGCCTGCTGCACAGTGTGGGCTTAACACTTCCAACGCAATTCAGAGGTTTGTTGGCACAGTGCTCCAGTGAGACCCAGAAAAGTTTTGCTTAGACTTAGTAGGAAATACCTATTTTCACCCATTTCTGTCATTAGTTTTTCATCTCTGTGCTTATCTCAGAGGATTTGCAATGTACTGCTGGTTGCCCATCTCGTGTCAGGAGCTTTGTGGTTTTGCAAAGCGTTGTTGTGCTCATGCGGTTTGGCTCCGTAGATGTGGGAGCTCCATGGAGAAGGTGGCCCTTGCATCTCCTGCCACACCGTATTAATTCTGGAAATGTGACAAGCTCAGCTTTGCAAAGGTAACATATTGCCCATGTCTCGTTCTATTTAGTATTGTATTCAAATGGTCCAAGCACTCAGCAATGTGGGCTGGGGAAATGGCTCTGCAGACTTCTTTGTCAGTTGACTGGCAGCTGGCTTCCAGAAGTAATTATAGCTGTTCAGTGCCAAGGCACACCAAACCACTTGGGGATTAGTGAGGCATCAGGTGCACGGTGACTCAGAGGCAGGAACAGAGATGCTCCAGTTCCCAGGCCATAATGGCCATAAGCTTTATATATCCTAATACCCACTTGGTCTTGGGACTAAAGTGAAAAGGGAGCATAGCAGTGACCTTGTAGAGGGTGCTCAAATTTTCCAGAGATCCAGACAGGGAAATTTAGACCTTAGGAATTTGACAGTGAATTGCATTGCCATCGTGTGGATATGTGGAAGCTAATTACTAGAAAAAAAAATCTGGGACTCTCATTTCTTAGTTACAAAGGAATACAAAGTCATGACAGTTATGGAAGTTGTTAAATCAGAATGCTTAACAAAATGTGGAGTGGAATTATAATAACAATTTAACTATGGTGGTGACCAAATAAACACTGAAGTTAGTTTGATCAAAGTGATATGGGTAATAAGTATGAATTATAGTCTAATGTGTTCATTTATTGTCACTGCTTAGTGGGTTTTGGTGCTTAGAGAATTAGGCGTTAGAAACACTTAAGTACTTAAAAAATGAATATGCAAAATAGCTGTAGTAGTACAGGATCAGCATAATTCTTTGGTGCCTTCTTCAGAGCGGTGTTTCCAGACACCAGACTGCATGAAGAGATATTAGGTAAATATTTTATACTGAAGCACAAAAAATCCTGAACTAGAGGGGAGAGGATGGCTGGATGGGATTGCCTATTTCCAGGGAAAGAGTTTCCAGGCACAGAACCAAGACATCTGCTGGATCATTCTTCTCAGTGTATCTTGCCAAGGAAACTGAAGTCCTAAGACTCCATCTGGATCAGGCAAAATATAAGGGTTCATGTAGAAGACTTTTAAAACGTTCTTATGTTGCCTGTTCTTCACATGGTAAAGCCCAGCTTACAGTAGTTTAAGTGATTGGCCTCCTAGAATATGCAGTTCTCCTCTGTTAAGACTGGGAGAAGTGAGGGATCAGTGCTGGATCGCTAGGACATTGGGTATGATTTCTGCTATTGCAGAAAAGTCTCTGGAGTACCTGCAATGGCAATACAGATACTACATGAATAAATACAAATACTGGCTTATGCAGTTTTTCCCAGGACAAAGTTAGGTGGAATGGGGAAGGATGAAAAGCCATTTTTCTGTAGGACATACCCAAATGCAGAAAAGTAACAAGGAATGATCTAAGCAGAAGACTTAAGAATCAATCAGACTTTGAAGGTAGTGACGAGCAGTGGAAATAGGGCATGATCATGGAGCAAAACTAAATCAGTTCTTTGTGCCAATCCTTTCCTGTGATTCTAATTTTACTTGATAATTCAATTTACCAGAGTCAAAGTAAAGCTCAGTGGTCTGTGACCCCATATGCCTTTTTTAGAACAACTTACAGCATTTGCTACCCTTCATTACGCCAGTAGAACTGTTGATTTTAATGAGAGAATTCATGGGTTTAGCAGTCCCGCCACTTCCATCCCAAAGCCCTGCAGTTCTCTTGGGGTACACTGTGCTGGTGATTTGTTATACTTTAGCAGCTTGTTCCTGCATCTGCTGTCCTGCCACTTCAGTCTCAGAAGGTGTCTCATCTTCATTACTTGGTAAGGGCAATTCTAGGAGAGAGGTGACTCCAGCAGGTCTCTCTCTGGTGCAGCTTGGCACAGAAAAGCACTATTTTGTGATAGCTGGGTAAGTGCTTGCCTTTAAGGCCTTCTTTAAGGTTGGCTTCTCCAAGACAGGCTTTCCTGTGTGCTGCAGTGACACTTTCAGCCATCCATTCTCCATAAAGAGTACAAGGAACACATACAGGTTGAGCTGCATTTCAAAGATAACCATAGTTTTTGCTGCTGTACCTCCTGCTGGGAAGCAGACCCAGAACTTTCTCACTCTGAATCTAACATCCCTTATTCCCTCTGCTTTGGATTCTTTGCTCCTGGCTATCACACCCCAGATTTGGCGGCATAGGTTGAATTCTGCTTCTCAGCCAACAAGATGATGATTCCCAGAGAACAGAGCATGTGGTGAGGGCATGACAAATCTCTTGCTGATGGGAAAAATACTTTTCAGCTTTTCTATTGGCTTTGAAGAGTGCGGGGCTCTGCCTGCCTTGCTCAGGCAGACTTTTCTTATCCCAGACAGTATTACTGTCCCATCTGGAAGTACAAAATATGCAGTGAAAACACACAAATGGCTGCTTGTCACCCCTCCTCTATATGAGTCTGATCTAAGGTTCATTGATGTCCCCAGGAAGTCTTCAGCTTTATTGATGCTGAAGCTCTGAATTGACACATTCTCCTTTTCACTATGTCTTCACCCCCAGCCCCCTGCCCCTTTCCTTTACTATGGCTACTTGCAAATCAGGAGAAATCATCTAAGATTCGCTGTAGGAAGCAAAGGGGCAGAGTAGTCACATTGAGAGCTAGAATGAGGAACAAGGTGACATTAATGTTTTCCATTGTTAATGGTTGCTTCTTTCCAACTTTGCCAGGAGCATATTGGCCTACCATTTGTGTAGTGCGCTCTCACTGATGCAATGGCCAATGGTGAAGGTAGGGCAAAAATCTTCATGTCATGGTTTTCTGCCAGGCTGATGAATGGGAAACAGGCAGTAAATCTAGTTATGCCAAGTAGCTGAGGAACAAGCTGTATCATATACTTGTTTTCTTCTTATATAAACTCTTTTTCTTATACTTGCCCTGTCTCTCTCACTCTTTACTCCTTGAAAGCTCAAAATACATCTCGGCACAGAGGCAGGAACCTTTCTAGCCATGAGAAATGATCCAGGAGAAATAAGTGGTATCTATGGCATGGACTGGCAGGGAAATAATATTATGCCCACATCTCCCCACTTCCATTGAGAAGTGCAGGTTGGGAACTGTGAAGGGAGAAGAGAAACAGAAGAGAGATTATTTTTGTAATGTGCCTAGTAGCAGTAACTGTGAAGTATAAGGCTACCTGTAAAGGGTATTTGACTCCTCAGTCAAGTCTGAAGCAGAGATGCTGCTTAATGTTCTTTTTGTGTTATCATTATATCATATTTTTCTCTCCTTTTTGTTCCAGAGGTACTACATGTTCCCAACCTAATGGGTAGCTGGTTATCTGATGAGTGCTCATGGAAGAGATGATTATCTCATTTCTCAATCATGGCTGGGAAGTCACCAGGACACTTTTTGTGAAGGGCATCTAGCCAGCTCTGCTCACCTTGTGAAGCGTTGTCCCAGCACAGGCTAGCCCCTCTCCCTTGGCATATCACAGCTGAGTTGCAACTACTCATAGACATAGCCCAGATAGATAGTTTCTGTTGCAGTTTCTGTTCTTTGACTCTTTTGATCTTTGAAAAGAGTAATGCTTCTCTGCCAGATGAACAGTTCATACAGGGCCAGACTCAGTGAAAAGGGCATTTGCTGTGATGACCTATGTGAGAATAAATATAATCAGCAAAGTATGGAACCTGGTACCAAGGAGGTGACAGAGTTTGCACTTAGCATGGTATCTCACTGACAACTTGGGGGTAATTTATTTATTCCTCGTACTGGGATAAGTAACACACACAGCTGTCAGGCAGCTGTAGGTAGACTACTGCTATCTTTGTTTGTGAGAATGTCCAGAGGGTTGACAGGAGTAACTTAGCAACATATCCTGACATACAGGGCAATCACAAATTCCGGAATTAGTCATTGATGCCCCCTTTTGTGGATGTGTTCCATGGGAGAAGCAATTGCTGGAACTCTGTTTGTGTTAATAACTATTTTGTCAAGTGCATGCAGAATCCTGACAATGCAGCTGCTCTAGTTCAGCACTGGCAATACCACGTGTAGCTATGTGCTCCCCTGCTGCATGGCCTTGCTGGCTTATGCAGGCAGGATATTGAGGTTCTTTTGTGCTATGAAGTTGAGCCTGAGGTAAGTCTGGCATTTCGCTGGTCTGACATGGCTTGTCTAATTAACTAAAGCTGCCACAGAAGCTGCCATGATCTACCCTGTGGACTGTATCTCAGGCCTGTTTTTCATTCCTGTCTGCCAGCATAAGCTTGAGAGTGAAGGGGAAGGATAACCTGGCCCGAATGGCAGTCACAGATCATTTTGCAAAAGCCATCCTGTAGCCCTTCCCTTGGTTTGGTGAGCATCACTTTGATGGCACTGCATTACTTGCAAGGCTGGAAAGGACATCTTAACAGATCCCCACCAATGGAAAACAATAACATAATTACCTGGGGTGACCCTCCTTCCAAGTGGAAGGTGTTCAGAACAGTGATCTGACTGGTACCCACAGGGACAGGGTTTTTTAAGGGAGCTGGAACAGTCCATCCTGCAAGGGGGCTTAGAGCAGCAGCTCAGTGTGGTCAGCAGCCACAGGGGATTGAATACTCACTGGTGGCCTCCCACCCAGAGGGCAGTGTGCCAGAAACACCACAAGAGGAGGAGGCAGGAGAGAGACTATCACAGCAGTGAAGGAACAAAAATGTACCCAAGATTAGTCAGGGCAACAAGCTGAATCAGAGTTAGGGGTCTCCTCTCATGAAGCTGTGGTGGAAAGAAGAAATGTGCAAAGCAGCAATAGCAATGTAGGATTTTCTGCAGCTAGAGAAAGTGAGCCTGAGCTAGAAGCGCTCAAGACAGTGGAAGAGCTGGGGATAGTGCCTTGAGAAGCTGACGCCTGCACTAATGCTTTTCCCATAAGTATCACTCCCTTCAGACTTCGCTGTATTTTTGTGATGTGCTGACAAAAACAATGGGGGAAATGACAAAAACAACTGGGAGAAATGAGTGATTACCCCAGGCTTGGTTACAAGAGTTCATTCGATTGAAAAATATCTGATGAAATTGTGCTTCCTAGGACTGACCCAAAAGGATCATCAATTTGTAGTAGCATTAACCACTGACAAAAACTATAAACAAGAGTTTAGTTAATGTGCTGGGGTTTAATAATGTAAATGCTAACACAAAATTACTTGCAGTGTTGTGATGCAAAAAAATTTAAAGTGCTGGAAATGTAATTATGGAAGGTGACTGTAATTTTGGCTTCAGTTAAATCGTTTTCCTTCCAAATGTAACACTCTTCAGTGAGACTATTCATAACTTCTGTATTTCACTTGACTTAATTAGCACATAGTGTAAATTAACCCCTCTCAAAACCATGATTTATGTGCTGTGATTTAACCAATCTGTTAAATGCAGCCTTGTTTTGTGTTGATTCTTGGCAATTTAGGCGGTGATCTCAGTTTGCTTTGTCCTGGCTTTTCCTTCTCTGATCAGTGCCCTGCCTTTCATGATTCAACAATTGTAGTTACGTCAGGAGTGTATGATAAAGCTCATGGAAAATGTAGTGCTGGCTTCTTGAAATCAGGGAACGAGATGTAATTTCATTCATCAAAATAATGCACTTGATTCCAGGACTTTTTTACAATGGTCAATGTGCTGATTTGAAGCATTTAGAAAAGCCTGGTATTTCTGAATTAAGCAAGCTGGGATTTCTAAACAGAAATCAGTTTCTTATTGTGTAAAATGAAGCAATACATTAAAAAAAAATCTCTTATTTAATACATCAAGCAATGCATTAAAATCTTCTGTTTCTAGAACAATCTTTTGTGTTATAAGAAAAGGAATATACCAGAGAAAGGCCAAGGCGCCCTTTTATCTTCCTCTGTTTGTTTCAGGAGGATGAGAGGGAGTAAAATGATCTGTTGGGGAAAAGGCCACATCCATGTCAAGGAGGAAGGTTTCCAATCTGCTATTGTTGTTACTGTTAGGAAGATATGGGTTAAAAAGGCTAATACCTTGTTTCTAAGCCACTTTGAAGGTAAATATGAACTCCAGTACTGCTGTGAATGCAGAACTACAAGGCATAATGGGTGTGTATGTTTGTGTGAAGATAGCTACAGAAAGAAAGGTCCACATCTGTCACTGTATCTTAGGTACTGGGTTTTTGTACTTGTCTTTAAAGCATAAAGATCATGTGGTGGAAGGGAGCCATTTGCCTTCGTTATTATCACATTTTCCTAACTTTGATTGGTGCATTGTATACCCAGGGAAGGAGTATCTGGCAGCTCTACTTCTTTCCTGAAAAGAAATGCTGGAATGGGTTGCCCAGGGAGGTTGTGAGTGCTCCATCCCTGGCAGTGTTTAAGGCCAGGTTGGATGAAGCCTTGGGTGCCATGGTTTAGTGTGAGGTGTCCCTGCTTATGGCAGGGGGGTTGGAACGAGATGATCTTAAGGTCCCTTCCAACCCTAACTATTCTATGATTCTATGAACTGTGAGTGAAATCGAAAGACCTAGAAGACTGTAAATGGTAAAGAGAAGTGAGTGGGGGACTGTTTTGTATTCTAATACAAACTGTAGGAGCATGAAATAAATAGAATGAGTTTGATGGCATGTTCAGAACAGGCAAAGGAGATACTTCTTTGAGCAGTGATCCATGGAACTCATTGCTGCAGGAGCTGAATGCTTGTTGTGGTTGAAAAAAGGGACTGGAGAAATTAATGTAAGAAAAATCATTGGGGTTGTTAAATGAGGCAAAGGCCTCATCTCTAGCTCAGGTAGTCTTTGATCCTTAAATCACTGGGAGACTTAACACCTCCTCGCCCTGTTTTTATGTTCTTTGGTCATCTGCTTCTAGCCACTTTAGCAGAGAGGGGGCACTGCCCTAAATGGGTCTGTGGTCTGAAGCAATAGAGCTGTTTCTGCATGTGCTGCATTTGCTGCTAAGGGAAGGTTACAGTCACCATATGGCTATTTAGATTTACGAGGGGCTCAGTAAAGTAGTGACACCTGAGTTGTGATGTGTCAGTGGTACCTGTTGTCTTCTCAGTTTTTCTTATGAAAGATGGTTTAAGCCTTTGGCCATTTACAATTTTGCCTCCTACTTACAATTATTAGGATGCTGCTATTCCCAGACCTGAAGACTTCTAGCCTCACTCAAGCCCTGTGGAAGGAAGCACACAAGGGCCAGAAGCATGATGGGCCTCTCAGAGCTGACTAGCCCTAATGCAGAGACTCACTGGCTGCAGTATCTTCAGAGCAAGGCCGCTGGTTTTGGCTGGCTGGCAGCAATGTTTTCGATCAGGGTTGTTGCATTTTGCTGAACCATCCTTGTGCTTTATAAACCCTGCTCTTCACAGTTGCTTACCAGCCTCTGTCTCTTGCAGCCACCCCAACACGTTGCAGGGCTAATCCTGCTCCCTATGCAGAGATGTTCAGGTTTTGCCACAGTGTCATTTCAGGTCATTGCAGTGGGACAGAAGGGCTTTGTAAAGAAAGCCAGGCACACAGCACAACCTCTCCGATTCCCGATACTGGGAAGTTGAACACTAAAGTTTTCTGTACATTAGCTAATGTTTGCTTTGATTCCCTCTGTGATACCTTAGCCTGAAAGAGGAAAATCTTGTTGGTTTTCATTTTATTTTGTGTGCAGGTAGCCACAAACAACTGCTGCAATCATGTTTTAGCATTTGGAGCTTAAGAACATATTCCAGCAGTTAAACATGACTTTATCTTGGGGAAGAGAAATGTGTTTAGAGAACTCAACATGGATTAGGTTCAACAAGAAAAAGTGCTGGGTCCTGCCCTCGGGTCATAATAACCCCATGCAACACTACAGGCTTGAGGAAGAGTGGCTGGAAAACTGCTCATCAGAAAAGGACCTGGGGGAGCTGAACATGCACAGCTTGTTCCCAGGCAGCCAAGAAGCCCAGCAGCCTCCTGGCCTGTATTAGCAATAGCGTTGCCAGCAGGGCATCCCCCTGTACTCAGCATTGGTGAGGCTGCACCTTGAATCCTGTGTTCAGTTCTGGGCCCCTCACTACAAGAGAGATACTGAGGTGCTGGAGCAGGTTCAGAGAAGGGCAACAAAGCTGGTGAAGGGCCTGGAGCACAACTGTGGTGAGGAATGGCTGAGGGAAATGGGCGTGTTTAGTGTGGAGAAGAGAAGGCTCAGGGGGTCCTTACTGCTCTCTACAACTACCTGAAAGGAGGATGGCGCCAGGAGGTGGCTGATCTCCCAAGTAACAAGCAATAGGACAAGAGACAACAGCCTCAAGCTGCACCATTATATTACATGCATATACATATATGTAATATAACATATATACATAGATATATGTATATATGTATATATATTACGTATATATATATAAATGTGATATACCTATGTATATGCACCTGCAATATACTGGATATTAGGAAAAAATTCTTCATCAAATAGATTTCCCAGGGAGCTGGTGGAATCACTGTCCCTGGTAGTGTTTAAAAAACCTGTAGGCGAGGCCCTTAGTGACATGGTGTAGTGGTGGACTCTGGGATAAGGATTGGACTTGATGATCTTTCTTAAAGGTCTTTTCCAATCTAGTTGATCCTATGATTAGTAAAGAAACCTCCTTCCCTCTTCAGCTAATTGGATTAGAGAAAACAGAGTATTTTTCTAGTATTTCCTGTGAAGCTTTTCTGTAAGAAGAAATTTCAGGTTGCCCTCAGTTTCTCCCAGTGCGCAGTGTGCTTACTATCAGGACACCCCCTCCCTCTATTTAATTCCAGTGTGAGTGAGTGAACAATAGTAAGGAATGTAAGGAAAGCCTTGAAAAACCCATGCAGTGCAGAAGGGTGCCCAGGATAGATAAGGAAGGCAGCTGCTACTTCAGAGGTAAGGGACTGAGGACACCTTAAGTCCCATGAAAGGTGTTTGGAGACACCAATGGGGCCAGGGCTCACCGCAGTCCTCTGGCTGCCCTTGCTGATCTCGTGACACCAGTAGCTCCAGTGCTACATAAACTTGTCAAAACTGCTGCCCTTTGCAAAACCACAGATTGGCTGTTCCTGTGCTCTATTTAACTGAGGTGAAGTCTGCTCTAAAGTCCTACTGTGGTGGCTCATCTTGGTTTTCATTCAAGCTCTTTTCTATCCCATGGCCTTTCCTACCAGCCACCACTAATTCACAGCCACCTCCTCCTGAGGGCAGGCTGAGAAACTTCTTGGTTGCCTGGTGAGTATCACTGCCTGGAACAAGGACCTCAGTGTTGGCTAAAAGTGAGACATGTGGAGATGGTGGTGCTTACTTACATGGGGGGTGATGCTGTCTGTGCTCAAAAGTCCAAGAGTCCTGGGGTCCTTGTTTCTCATGTCTCTACCCCAGTTACCACAATGTGTTTCTTTTGCTTTCTGAAGCAGATATGAGCTTGCCCTCCTGCACTGCTTGACCACCATCAATACAAATACCATGACTTCAGCACTTGCACACACTTTATAAGCAATGGATGCTGCTATAATACTTGCAACACTCATGATGTCACTGTTGGGTTTCAGCCAGTGGTCTATTCTATGATTAGAGATTTTGGTTTACACTGGAACAACTGCAAGGCTTTTTCATCACTAGCTCGTCTTTATTCCTTGTACCACTGAAGTGCAGAATGTAGGGAGAAAATGGGTGAGGGGAAAAAAACAGACCACTCCATGGCAGATGCTGACAACAACATGCCTGTCTAACAAGCCCTCAGCAGTGCTTATCTCACAAAAATGGAGGAGCTTGCTGAGAATTTGTTATCTGGCTACACCAGATTAGTGTTTCTGAGTGGGTTGGGGCTCTCCTCCTGTACTGCAGCATGCAAAATCCTGCCTTCCCCCACCCCAGCCTCTTCTGTGGGGTGGGGGAACCTCAAGGGACAGAATAGAGCAGCTTCTGAACACAATAAACATTACTCTGCCTGGGTTAGGTTTTACATTCTGTGTTTTATTTCTGTTTTGTTTGAAATGACCTGTACCACAAGAATACAATTTAACAGGTTTGTTTCTTTTTTTTCCCTTTAGGAGCAGATAATAGTTAAGTAGATACTGGTTTGCTTTTTATTTCACTGTCTATAACTCTCTGCATCATTCTCACAGCCTCTGTTTCTCTGGCTTCTCCACATAACCCAGCCACAAGAACAACAGAGTGGCCTTTGGCCATATGATTGATTATAGCTTGTGGATACAAAGTGGAAGCTTTTTTTCTCAGCTCCAATTGATCATAGAAGCTCAACAAGTTACATTCTAGGGTCTTCCTCAATGACTTTCCCCTCTAATAGCTGCTTACATGTTTCTGGTGCAGCATGTTTTATTTTATATATTTGTACTAGGTTCTTTTTAAAAAAGGATGACATAGCTTACAAAGAGAAAAGAACACCCCCCCACTCCCCCCAGCACGAGCAATGCTGCAAGGGTCTGATCACTGGGGGGGCATTTCTTGTAGCTTCACAGTTTTGCCGCGAGGTGTAATGCCCAAGTTTCCCCAGAAACCTAACTCTGTGTGGTATTGTACCTTTCCTTTTAATTGATCCCCATGAAATTTGGTTTGCATTACAGGCCAGACACGACTGTTCCCAGAAAAGAATATGCCCAAAACAGAAGAGCTGGTCATTTGGGAAGAACTGCCTTTTGTAGTAGCTGACAGTTATGTGGTTTCTGTTATCCGCACATGCAAATCAGGGGCTGGGGCTGCTTTACCATAGTTGCTGGACATGGGCTTCGTGCTTATTCACTGTTACTGATACACTTACTTACCTCTTCTGCTTTGCTTTGAGTCATAGAGCCCATTTGTGTCCCAAGGCTCAAGCTCCATCATCTTTTATGCCATGAAGAAGGACAGCTGTATGGTGCTGACTCTGTGACTCCTAGATTACAAATGAACAGCATAAAGAGCACTGACCCATTTCCTGGTTCATGTCTCAACTTCCATACCCCCAGTATTAAGAGACTGTGAGTATTCAAAGACCAAAGCAGTTGCTGACACGCCATTTCCTACTTCTAAGTTCACTGAGAGGACTACACTACAATGTTCCTGTCCTCTGCAAACCCAGCTTGCTGTGTAGCTGAACATACTCCTCAGTTGTAGCAGCATGATAGTATTAGTGATGCACAGCAGATCAGAATAACTAACTGGGAAGAGATACGTGTGCTTCCTGCACTGGTGGAAGGGCCCGATAGAGCTGACCTGGTTCACAATTTAAGATAGCACAAGATTTTGAAAGGTTAAATCTAAATAGGTGTTTCTGTCCCAGGTCCTGGGGGAGAGTTTGCATTCCTTGCTTAAAGAGATTAATGTGTGATAATTACTGTGGGGTTCAGTTCCCATCCTATTTGAGAAGCAATGCAAACATTTCCAGGCATATTCTCTTCAAGAAGTGGGGGATATCCAGGAGGGCTCCAAGGTTATGCAACTGTATTGGAGAAAGACAAGCATTTGGTATCTTCATACTGTTCTGGCAAGGCAGGAGTTGCCACCATAGCCCTAGTCTAAATAGCCAGCATTCTCTGTGGGCTAGAAGCGAACTCTGCAGCTCTCCATTATCATTATTTAGTAGGTATCAGTAGGTAGTTCTCCCTCCTCATTCTGGAAAGCAGGCCTGAGTCCAAATACAACAAAGCTGGAAGAGCCTTTTTTCTTTGTAAGTATGTGACCTTTCCAGGCAGGGCCCAATTGAGTAAGAATTGCTTTTTAGGATCTTTTCTTCTATTTTGGGACAGCTACCTTTGAGCAGCAGGTTGGGACACAGTGGGCTGATGGCAAGCTGGGTAGGACTTGGCAGGGAAGCAACAGTGGTCAAATGAGTCAAACTTACAGGTGATAGTGCAACCCAGCACATTTATGTGAGAGCATTTATGCCACAGCCAGAATTGTTGCCAGAGTGCAGCACATGGCAAGCCGGCTCTCTAGTGGTGGTGTGCATTTTTTTTTGGTCCCTCTCAGCCACAGATGGATACAGGCAACCAAAAGCCTCTCATTTTCTCACCAGTTCCCTCGCAGAGGCAGCTGGGGAGAGAAGCACAAGTATCTGTTCAAAGCGTAAGGGAACTGTGTAATTGCTACTGCTGTGATCATGGAAGCAGACCCAGCTCCCATGTGCCTTCTGCTCCTTAGGTCTCTTGTTAGTTTACTAATGTGCCTGAAGCAAGCCTGAATTCCTTCAACAAGTGAGTACAAATTGAATAAAAGTAGCTACAACTGTGTAGTGTAGGAAAACTCAAAGGAGAGGGAACTGAACCAACCCAAGTGCTAGGCTACAAGAGCTGAAAGGTCTGCATCAGTTAGCACCCCTTGTCTCTGAGCTAGCCTGGGCAGGAGGGTTGGACTAGATGATCATTCGAGGTCCCTTCCAACCCTTACGATTCTATGATTCTGTGTTCTGCAGCACTGACAGCTCTACTAGAATGCACTGTTCTCTAGAAGAGAACAAGCACCCAGTGCCTCCCTGATCACACGCCTCAACCCTGCTTTGGAGGGCTTCCTGCCAGGGGCAAGCTACTTCTCTGCCACACCATCTTTCTCCTGGGCTAGCTAGAAAAGGATGGAAGCTTGAGGGGAACAGAGGCAGTAAGCTAGTGTTGTCTCAAATGTATATCAGAGGCCTTTTCTCACTGGTACTGCCAAGACGCTGACCATAAAACAGACAATACATTCAGGTTTCATCAGCTCAGGCTGGATCAAAACTAAAGTGACCTAGAAAATAAAATCTTAGAGAATGCCAACAGCCAGTTTTGCAGTCACCCACATTCCCCTCTGGCTACTGGGAATGCAGCAGATCTAAACCAGGGCTTGAAGACAGCAGGAACCTGTTTACATGAGACAGGTAAATAAACATTCCCCCACTTCTCCCACCACCTTGAGGTCAAGTATTTGCTTTCCCATCAACAAGAGAACCTCTTATCAGGCCCAGGTATAATCTATGCTAGCTCTTTTGCTGCTGTTGAGGATAATGGGATGAGGCAGGGGAAGACAGTAGTTGGGATATCAGGGGTTTCATGCCACCCTCTAATTTATTTCCACAGGCTGCCACAAAAAAGCAATCTCTCAGGCTCAAGAACTGCCTCCTCAAAAAAGCAGTGCCCTTGATTCCTAACTAGCATTTGGCAATAAGCCTAAGTCTCTGTGGAGGCAAAAAGCTATCACTTTAATGAGGTCTAGGAAAGCTCTGTTTTGGGGTGCATTTATACTTGGGCAGTAACCATGCAGACAAAGCCTTGTGTTCTCTGCCACAAGGAAGAAGTGGGAAATGGCACTCGGCTCAGCTGAAGAGGCAGGTTTGATACACTATAGGGTGAAAAGTGTGGAAGAAGTGTAGTTAGCACCACATAGGAGAGGATGCAGAGATTATCAAGTCAACCCAGCTCTCAGGCATCATATAGGGCTCTTTTTTTTCTTGCCATTTGGGAAAGGAGACTTGCATTCTCTCAGGGACATATACCCTACCTCTTCAGGGGCCTGCAGGGATTGTACATGGGAGGGACTAGCCAGGCGTAATGACACACTGTACAAGGTCGCAGAATATCTTACACAGTTAGGAGCATCTTTCCCGGTAAGAAGTGGGGCCTGTATGTACAAGTGTTAGCTGTTGCTAGAGGGGTGGCCTGGGAGCAGCCGTTTTGATCAGCAGAGTTCCAGCAGTGCTCTTCTCCAAAGGAGCATCTGCTCTATGTAAGAGCCAGAAAGGTGACAAAAAGAAGGACCCTGGCTGCTTCCCTTTCTATCTGACCCCTCACAACACCAGCAGATAATGTTTATATTGACTCTGTTCTTCCTCTCTTCCTGCTTCTGTTCCCACTCCCCCTCCAGCACAGGCAGAGGGAGCTGGGGGAGCAGGCGGCCTGGACAGCGCCGAGAGCATCACTGCTCAGTGGAGCTGAGCCCCAATGACTGCCTTAACAAGTGCAAGAGCATATTCTGGTACTTCCCACAGAGAAAACAAACGAAAAAAAGAGAAACAGGTGACTGATTAAAAGTTTCCCCCTCCTGTACACGAGATTCTGCAGTCACGCCGGCAGATAGACATTAAATAATTCTTCCATAATAAATGACTGGAGATAAAAGCCGGCGGTGACTGCTGCTGCTGTTTGGATTGCTCCGTTGTCTGCATCTTTGTTTCTAGTTTGTTCCCCGGCCACTGTCAGCTGGCGCTGGGGCTGTCAGACCTTTGCCTCTAGCATTTCTAGGAAGAGTTTATGCATGGGAACCTTGCCCTGAAGTTTGATGCTGTAGAAGTGCTGCACAGCTTTGGCGGCCGTCTGCCGCAGGAGGGGCAAGGTCAGGAGCAGCTTGCCTGCTCGCCGGGGCTCCTCGTTGCGCTGACTCAGCTCGTAGTCCTGCAGGGCTTCATGGAGAAGGTCCTGGAGTTTCTGCACTGCATCCATGTCCTCTATGTGCATGGAATCTGGGGTGTGGGAAAAAAGACAGCAAACAGACAAGTCAGACATGAGGAATGAGAAAGAAATCCTGTATGGTCCTGGAGCTAAAGATATTTTCTTTCCTTCTCTTTCTTTTCTGCTGTTTTGGTTTGGTTTTGGGGTGGTGGGTTTTGTTGTTGTTGTTTGTTTGTTTGAAGGTTGGTTTGAGTGGTTTGTTTTGGTTTTTTTTTTTTTTTTTTGGGGGGGGGGGGGGGGTGTTTTTT
>NDXB01018051.1:50523-53023 GCA_002631895.1 Agapornis roseicollis
GAGGGGAGTGTTTTGTTTTGTTTCTTAAGGGGGGAAAAAAAGCACCTTGTTGACAGGTGTTGGTGCTGCTGCAGTGATGTTTGGCATCAGCCCAACGAGTTGGCCCTAGCACTGCAGGGACAGTTAGGTTGCTGGGGTAGGTGACACATTGTGCCCTGCATGCTGCCGAGTTTGCCAGCTACCCCAAACCTGTGCAGGGGTCAGCCAGGGGCCTTTGTGATTTGCACATTCACTTGCCCTCTATGCTCCTTATGGGGAGAGTCACCCTGCAAGGGGCAGCAGCTGCTGTGCTGCCTCTTGGGAGCAATCTCATTAAGAATAATTAACACTGCTATAGCGCTTCATCTGTCTAAACGGCCTAATTGCCGTGCAGCTGCTCAGGGTGTCAGCAAGACAGAAAAGCCCCAGTAGGTCACAACCAGTGTGCCCAGGGGTGTTGCCAGCCCCACCTTTGTGCATATGCCGCTGTTTTCAGACTGCCAGCAGCTGCTGAGGGAGCTTCCTGCTTCACTGAAGGAAACCCACATGTCCTGCAAGGCCCCTTCCCTTAGGCTGCCAGTTAGGTTTCTTTAAGCTGCTGGAGGGGCAAGCAGGGTTTGCAAGGCTCCTTAGCATGTCGCTGAGGCAAAGGTGATCCAGTCTGGGTTTGAACTGGGAAACCCAAGTTGAACACAGGCTGCTGAACTCGTGTAGGTAAGTCAGGGTGACAGAGCGCAGCACCAAAGATCAGAGGCTAGATTAGAGAAGCTGTCACTGAAGCTTTTCTTCCTTTTCATCTTCTGATACTTGCTTCTTTCTTACAACCCTGGCAGAGCTGGAGACACTGTTGCCTTGTCTTCATTGTTCAGAGACTTTTAATTGATACTAAACCCATTGATCAAGTTTCCTGCCATAGGACAATGAATCCAAAGGCAGCAGCAAAGGGCCACCATGGCAAGTACACATACACGTGCACTGTCTGCCACTGCAGCTGAACTTTGCAATGCAGCAGTGCTCTGGCTCAGCCACACACAGAACACAACTGTGAGGACACGGGCTCCTCAGTGTGACAGCAGTGAAGGGGAGGAAAGCTGGCCGAAGCATCAAAATCTCTCTAGAGATATGTGTCATCTCTATGGAGAGTGCAACACAAATACTGTGAATTTCATACATGTACACTAAATGGTATTTATCATGCACAATTTATAAAGTATTACAACAGTTGGAAAAATATTATGTCTAGCACGAAAGCTGTTTAAGAAGCTGTTTAGAAAGAATCACTAATTAGAAGATATTAAAGGGTTGTATTTCCAAGAAGCCTACTAAGAAAGGATTGTTCCTGCTGCATTTGCTTTTTGCATCCAAGAGATCAGGCAAAGAAGCTCAGAGAAGACACAGTAGGTCATCACAGTGGCCTGAGCTAGCCACAGAGGTTGATTCTGAAATGCAGGGAGGGAGAAGCATGTTGCCAAGTCAGTCTGGCAACTTCTCCCAGCTAGGCAGCACCTCTGGAAAATTTCCATGCACCATCCAGAAGTGAGTGGGACCTGTTTCCTGCCAAGTTGCAAAGATAATTTTTGAGACTGGAAGTATCAAGAGCTGGAGCTTAGAGAGAAATGTCCTCCAGCCTTTCTGTTTAATGTCCTTCCAGGTGGTGGAAAAAGTAATCACAGCCCATCAGAGTTTGCAGATTCCAGTGGTGCTAAGAAGCATCAAGAAATGAGCCAAGCTTCAGGTCCAAGTGGGTGCTCTGGTTTTGGGTACTGATGCGGCTGTACAGCAAAGAGACTCCCAAAACTGTGCCCTCCTGCCACCTGACTTCTGTAAGGTGAGAAAACTGCACTACATAACTAAACGTACACAGGGAGAGTAATTGGGGAAATAAAGATCAAAGTCTGCCCCACTTCCCCCTTCTTTGCTGAAAGAAGCTCAAAATCGGCAGCTGACTGTGAAAAATAACAGTGCAGGATTAATTTCCCTGCAATTCACCAGTGAGCTCGTGTCGATGGCATTGATAAACTGTTAATTACGAAATCAATAGCTATGAATTTTTACAGCTGGTGGAGCACTGAGGTGGAGGGAGGTTGCCCAACCATGTCCCTGAGGGTCAGCTGGCCTAAAAGCCAGGCTGCATGTCAGGAGCCTCTCTCCAACACTGCTGACATGGGGTACAGGGCAGGTGTGAGATGGACAAGGCTCACTGCCTCCTCACCTAACTCTTTTCTCACAGCTTCTGGCAGGAGCAGGAGGAGCCAGGATGTTACAGAACCTGCTAGTACAGAATCTGCTACATATCCCCTTGCTAGATCCAGATCTTGTTCACTCCATCTCAGAATTTAAATACATGGAGGAAAAAAGGGAAATAAGGTTTGGCCAGTATGGAATTTCCTTAAACGAACATGTGCTGTATGCTAACCTTGAGGGCTCTTCAATACACAGGTTGATCAATTTGTTTCATGAAGAAAGAGGACCTAGGAATGTCTAGGAAGGGACTGCTGTCTCTGAAGGGTAACAGTTTAAG
>NDXB01018051.1:58023-73239 GCA_002631895.1 Agapornis roseicollis
ATAGATCCTGACAGCCCCAGTGCCCACTTGATAAAGTGGAGAGGCCAAAACACAGGGGCACCGTCTGCCTTCAGGGGTAAAAAAAAAGTGCATGGGAAAGCAAGCTCTTATGTCCTTTGTACCAGGTACCCTTGCAGGCCAGACCATGAAAGATCCTGGGAGACGGGCACTGTGCCATAGCCATTACAGACAGGGATGTCAAGCACAGTGTGTTGGGCCCATCTAGGCAGCTCCTGCCCACCACTGACAGGGGTGGGACTGCACTTTTTGGCAGCTCCTTGTGTCTAAGGATTCCCAGGGCTGTGAGAGAAGGGGACCACCAGGCACCCCTCAGCTAGAGAAGGAGGGGTGGGGAGATGCTTCACCAGCTTCCCCTGCCAGTTTTCTCCCCAGAGAGAGCCTCAGGTTTCCCCAAGAGGCCTGTGAGCTCATTAGCCTCTCTGCAGAAGCCTCCCAGCCCCACTGTCTGTGTGCTAGACTCAGCAGGACTCCTTCATCCCACAGCCCTCCCTGCTCACAGTTCTTGGCCCTGCATCAGGGCCTTCATAGCCAGCCACCATGATCATCATTTGATATCTCTTGTTATCAAGTTGGCAATTAACAAAAGAGCTGATGATTGCTATATTGACCAACTGTGGGTTCTTTTTTTCTATCTGCACTATCTCGGCTGGGGAAGGAAAGGCAGAAGGGTGGGTTAGTGGTATTTATTTATCACTACCCCATGTTTTGTGTTTGTGTTGCCAGGGGAAGCAAAGGGTGATAATGGCCTGGCAGCCCTTGGACATCCAATTTCCCTTATCAGGCCACTGAATAGAAAAGAGGCCCCAGGCCACATTAATTAACAGATACCAATCAGCTGTCACGTGTTGTGTGTGCAAGGTCTGAGGGGAGCAGTGGGTGGGAGGGAAGAATCAATAAACCATTGGGGAGGAGAGCCAGAGGGAACAGCTAAAGAGGAGTCCAGGCTCCTAGGGAGAAGAGCCACAAATCCAGCTCCATGGCTGTAAGACTGATCCTTGTAAAACACAGCCGGTGCTTCATGTAGTCCTGCAGCTGGTGAATACCACATCTTACTCAGACTGTGAATACTTCAGGGGCGCCTTGTCCTTTGCCTTGATGTTCTGCCCCTTACCTCTTGAAGCTGGACCATGCTGCTTCTGAATGTAGCCCTCCTGGCTAAGTCCAAGTGTAGGCTGACGCAGCTCAAAGGCTTGGGATTCTGTCTCCCTAGGTCTACTTGCTGCAGAAGGGAACTGATAAGTTTAGCCCTGAGACAGGGTGAATGGTGGTGTGTGCAGCCACTGTCACTCTCCAGCACCTGGAATCTCTCCTTTGGTCACCCTTCTCCTAGCTCTGACCATGCAGAACAGCCCAGCATTTATGCTGCTGCCTGAAGTCCAGTTTCTGGGTCAGTCATGTGGCCTTTCTGCCTCTTCATTCCCCATCTGGATTACAAAAGGGGTTACACCATCGCCTCACTGCACTCTGCCAATGAAATTTGTTAAAGATTGAGAAACAGTCATGCAGTAGAGTGAGAGGATCCAGGGCAGACATGGCTGACACTTTATCTGCTAGAGAATAAAGTAGAAAAATGTACTTAACCCTTGCAGTAGCATCTCTGTTAATCACTCCTTTCCAGAGGCAGTTATGGTAGGTGGGAATTGCAGAAGAAAGACCATGCTTTGTCCTGTGCCAAGGAGAACAGAGGAGCCTGCTGCAGTTGCCCTACCCACCTGGGGAAGCCCCTTGCCAGAAGCACTACCAGGTAGCCAAAGACTCCAGCTCCAGCAGGAGGGTGTGAGGGAGGGAGTGCTGCAGTGCCAAGCCTTGACTGGAAATATCAGACAGAACCAGGACCATTTTCCTCCAGTGTTTACACATGTGTGTACACATGGAGGACTGTGCCAGTATCATTGCAGTCAGCACAGACAAGGGAAGACCATATAACTTGGGGTCTTCCAGACTAAGAATCTCAACATCAGGAAAGGTAAATGCTAATTTCACCTGGCCAAAAACACAGGCTTGCTATTACCGGTTTATAAGACCAGAAAATCTCTAGTGAAATTCAACTGCTGCACCATATTACAGCTCCCAGGAATTGATAAAATCCAGTCCTATTGCATTCCCAAGCTGTCTGATGACACAGCATCCAGAAAGCATCCTTAGTGATCTGTTTCTTACTGCTTTTCTGAGGTATGATCCTGAAAGGTGCTGAATGCTCCACTGCCACCCCTAGGCTCCCAAAAAGAAGAGCCTCTGTATCTAGCAAAGAGCTGCATGCATGTTTCCCTCCTTGCCAGTTTGAGAAGAGCTGCTTTATTTGCGATAGCTGATGTGACATTCAGGGGTTTTATTTTTTATCTTTTTTTCTTTTTTTATTCCTGTGGTTTGGCAGTGGGAGCTCACAGAATTTAAAAAAAAAAAAGTCACATAATTTGTGGCAAGTGGAGTTCATAATCTGTTAATTTATTATCATTTCTGTCATCCTGGAGGGCCATTAGCAGAGGTAATAAAGGGAGATGTAATTATAGGATCTGAGGCCACTCCAGACACAGCTGCTGTCACTCCACTTGCCATATTTCATTCTGTGCTAGTACTATCGTCTTCCTAGTGAGAACAGCACAACAGCTACCCTGGGAGAGCCTTCATCGTCACCCCTCGAGAGAAGTCTTGTCTTCCTGCAGCAAGGCACAGAAAAGGTAGATGTTCAAAGACAATTAGCACAGGGGGGAGGGTGGGTAATGGGGAGGGGGTCTCACACAGAAGGGGATAACTCCACATTGGCTAAGCATGGCTTTTCAGCTAATGGTTAATAAAGCTACTGAGCTAATAATACTTGCTAAACACCATTAAATCATGCTTTCTTGTTGTCATAGAAGAGTATCTTTAACTGACTATATTTGCTAACACTGTGGTGTGCAAGTTTGTGCCGATACCTGGGATCCTGAAGGGTTGGTAGGATTTTAACATCACACTGGTTTTTACTAATTCCAGTGTGAATATATATATGGCAGGAATTTGTGACTTGTTCTTTTCTCCATCCCCCTCTCGCCAAGAGTTTATGAACACAGGAAGCAATTTTGTTTTGCTCAAATTCCTGGAAAGGCAGAAATACAGGGCAGGGGTAATCTAAACACCTGGCAGCCTCCTGGCCCTGCCCTGCTCTGCCCCCTTGCTGCCTAACTCAGTATGTTTTATATTTGTTTCAGAACTGTGGAGTATTTTGTTCCTTTTTTATGAACAGTCTTTTATTATGTTTGTTTCTGAGTATTGCTCCCTTGTGTGACAATCCCTAAGCTCCTGTGCACACAGTCCTGTTATAATACTGCTGCTGGTCTGAACTGTGCCAGGCTGATGGCTATTACCATGTTGCAGGGCTTTTGACAGGAAAGGAAAATACAAAAAGAAAACTGAGATGATGGCAGGTATGTCCTGCCTTTCAGAAAGGGGAGAAAGAGACCCTTTAACTGTGCAGGAGTAATCTCTACTATACTCCTGTTCGGGGACATCATCGCCATGGCAGGCTGGAAAACTCTGTATGAACTTGGAGCTAAGCATCTAGCTGCAAGCTAGAGAACTCCAGCAGGGCATGCTGTGTGAACAGACACAGCCAAGGTTAGAACATACAACAGCACCTCACTAGACAGCTGTAACAGCTAATTGCATTGTATTAAAACCACTCCTGTTAACACCCCAAGTTCTGGGTTAGTAGAGCAATCCATGCTGAGTTCCTTAATCGCCATTGTAACCCCACTTGTGATGAATCAGCCCCAGATGGATTTTGGCACTAGTGATGGGTATAATCTCTGCAGATACTGCAGATCTCATGTAAGAAGGGCACCACTGAGATTAACCTCTACTCAGAAACACGGTCCTGAAAACGTTTTTCCAGACTTCATAGTCCCACCACATAATAGTCCATGTTCCATCTAGCCCAGGAAACCACTAACCCTTGACTCACAGGAGAAATGCTCCCTCTGAAAGAAAAGCAGCCATCAAAAAGCCAAAAGAGGAGCCATGAAGAGAAACAAAATACATGGGAGATGTAAACTGTCTGATCACCCATGGTGAGATGCCTCATCAGACAAGGGAGAACTTAAGGCCAAGAACCAAAGCAAGAGAACACAAACCCATACAGTGGAAGATATGGACAATGTGCAATATGGGTTAAATCCTGTGATCCTATGGCTGAGCCTCAGATACTCTCCTGACACAAGAAAGTGGGACAGAAGACAGGAGATAGCTGCAGTGACCTGTTCATACTAATCTTCTGAAGCAGTCTTTGGAAAGCAGCCATATAAACCTCAAGGACATCCCCTAAGCTCCCTGGCCAACCTTTTCCACAAGCAAATCTAACCTATCTTTGGGTTTTTTTTTGTTTTGTTTTGCAGAGGTGGGAAAGAACTAGAGAAAGAGGAAGAATTTTCCTTTTCCAGACCAAGTCTTTGTCCCCAGAACCCCCTTGAGGGCCAGGTCTGCTCCTTCAGCCTGGGTCCATCCTACCTGCTGGCATGAGACATTTGCTATGTCACTCAATCATCCAGGCACTTACTGGATATAGTCAATGAGTCTTCTGAGGCCAGTCACATTGCAAGTAAGTTGCCCTCATTATTTGTCAGCACAGAAGCCTGGAGGTTCACTGGAAATAGGGAGTATGTCCTGCATCCCAATGGGACTTGTTCTGTGATAAGTCCAGTATGAGGAAAGCTTTCCTGAGTCTGGGCAAGAATGCCTACTACAGACAGGGGAGGAATCTGCCTTGTCATTAGCAGTAAAGTCTGGTCACTACCATAACATTTATTCATCTACAAATGCAACAGACCTAGCAGTGCAAAATCACTAAGCTCGCCATATCATCCCAAGGCCTGTTTTTGTTGTGCCACACAGTGCCAGGTAAAACAGAGAACTTTATCATATAATCTCAAAGCCTTCTGCATAATCCCAGGGAACACACAAATACAGTCATAAATTTATGCACCTACTGGAGTTTGTTACCAATGAGAGCCCACCACAAGCAGTAATTTCCACCCATCACTATATATAAAAATCTAATAAGCACAGTGATAAATAATAGCTCCTTCACTGCTCATACTTACATCCTTGTAATTCACACAGTTTACCTGGGATGTGCTTAGCCCAGCCAATGATCACCACCAGTTCTCTGTCTGCCAGGTCACAGAGGGTTGTCAGGGCTTTGATGTCACTCTCTGGCATGGTTGGATCAGGCATGGCATAAATCTTCTCTGGCTCGGCCACCAACAAGTGGGAGACGATCTTAGTCACTGCATATTTCAAAGGAGAAGTTGTTGTATCTCTCATGACATAAGGTGTCGTAACAGCCCTTTCTAGAAGGACCTTCCTCAGATAAGACATGACTATAGAGCCCATAAGACCTTAGAAATGGGTTTGGCCACAACAGGAGAATACTTCACTGCAGATACAGAGGCTGTTATGATCTGCCTGTTCCAAACCAGCACTGTACAGGTATGACAAAGGCAAGAAGCTACTGTAGGTCCAGCAAGGGAAGGAGAAGGCATGAATAAGCAGTTGGTGGACTGTGGAAAAGTTTAGAGAACTATGGGTAGGTAGTATGGAAGAGAGAAATCAGCTTAGGGCCAGTTTTGTTAATATTGCTTGGATGCAGAAAAAGATCAGAGTATCACTAAATGGATTTACATAATCTCGTAGGAAAGGTCTGGTATTTATGAACACAGGACCTGGGCTGTACCTCAGCTATACCTAGTTTACTTCTGCACTATGATCATTAGAAAAAAAATCGCAGTGCTGGTGACTGACACGGCAATCAGAAGCGACAGCTGCTCCACTGTACATTTTGGGAAACCAATAAAAAGAAACTTAGTGGTTGCTCAGAGGACCTCAATTCAAGACCAATACATACATGGTTTTTTAGGTGGGGGAGGGATCTGTAAGCTCAGATAAGTGCTGCTCTCAGAATCCAGTCTCCTTTTGTATTTCTGACGGCCTCCACGGACTCGATCCAGACGAACACCTGCAGGTAAAATAAGATAAATCCTCAGGATTCCTTAGTGCCATAGGGAACCTTGACATGCAGATGCTAGAAATTGCTAAGTAAGACATTCCCCACACCCTGGGGAGTTTCCCTCTCCCAAACACTTGAGATCTCAGCTGAAACCAGCAATCCCAATAATACCAGCTAGACTGCCTCCAGCTCTAACTATGCTGCTGGGAGCTTTACTTTTATTCAAAACATTAATGAAGACGGAAATTAACCTATTCAAACTCTTGAATCACCATCAGTCTGGATGGGCAAATGAAAAGCTTCAGACTTCAATGCCCTCTAGGTGATCTTGCTTTTTTTAAAAACCCCTTTAAATATCAATCAGACCTGCAGTTATAAAAATAAGCCTTTAGATTGTTCTTAAAAATGAGGAGTTAAATTTCTGTGACCTCTCACTGTTTATATTTGAAAATGTGACCTATAGCAAATAGATTATGAGCTTTGAATTCAACAAAGATGTTTCAGCCTTGATCAATTAAGGCAACTGCAAGAAAAGTAGAACCAAAATAAATAGAAACAACCTCTATTACAATCAAGCAATGATAAATCTGAAGTAGGGAGTCACTGATGAATTTGTTTCAACTCTTTCAAAATCCAGTGAATCAAACTGCAAACAGCAGATTGAAAACAGTTCCCAGTGACTGGGAAGCATCAGTGATTGTCGCCATGCAAAGAACCATAGCAGAATCAATAGACCAGGAGCAGCAGCTGAACCGCTGTACAACGTACTATGGTTAAAAACAAACAGTGAAAAAAGCCATAGGTATTTGCCCAATTGTAGGTTATTTCTGGCCAGCCATATGATTTCTGGTAATTGGTCTTGTGAAAGTGGGGTGACTCAGTCTTGCTGGGAGAAAAAGCTGTTGTAAAAAAACCCCCAAATTTTCAAAGTAAATGTAGAAGCATTCAAATAGAATAAAAGTATAAATTTACGCTATGCAAATACTTCCTTAGAAACGCACATGAGTTTATGCAGTCTGCTCACAGGAACCAATTATGTGATACACTTACTAATCCCAGTAAGGCATTAATATTTTGCAATCAATCTACTACATAAACACAAACAACTAGAAGCAAACACTCCAAATCAGCATTGAAGTGATGCTTTTTGAACAACTTGTACACCTGAAAAAGCCTGCAGTCTGCTGACAGGTCTGTCACACTGTGCACTTCAATACCACATTTGCTTATGGCGTCATAGGAAAGAGAAAGGTTTTACTGTACACTCACACCAGCCCTGTTTGCACTGCATGAATCTATTACCTGCTACACCATCTAGATCCTGATGCTCTTCATGGCTTGCAGCATTCAAATCAGCTTGACTTACAGACAGTAGCAAGGGCCCCCCAACAGCAACACCAATCAGGCCAGCAGCACTCACAGTCTGACAGCAAAATCTCACCGGCAGTAGCAACACCTGCATGGAGGTGCAGGTTGCATTACCCATAAGCTGTCAGGCATGGTGCTATCAACGCTGTGTAGCTGCTTCCTTTTAAGAGTTCTGCTGCTCCCACTGAGCAGCAAAAGCAGGAATGAGCAGACATGGAGCTCTCCAGAGCAAGGGAACTGCTACAAGTGGCTGCTATGGGAGGCCAGCAGACATTGAGAAAAAGGCATGACGCTGAATAGGTGAACTCAGATCAAACTGAGTGATTTCCTTCCCCTGCCCCATTTTCTATTTCTCACCCAGTATGAAGAATTTGCTGACATCCCTAAGTGTAAATACCATCCTTCTTCATTACATGGCACTGTTTCTGAAAAGGTTGCCCACTGCAACAGGTAGCACTGTGGGCAATACTCCTTCCTGGGAGCCCAAATGTATTCCAGAGAGTGATTTCAGAAAGGGCATCAAGGGAATCCTGAACCTGAGATTATCTAGGGAGATTCCTAAGAAACAGCACTAACAAAGTCCTGAATGAAGCAGGAAGCTTTCATTTCCATCCATGATTTCTTTCCTGCTATAAGTGTACCCTGGTTCACTAGGAGAGTAGGGAAAGATACAAATTTCAGGAACTGTCAGTAAACCAAGCGACCAGGTATGAAAATTAAAAGGATCTGTTCAAAGATTATGGAGGAATCCAGAATAGGTTGCTGGAATTCAGCCCCGAATCTCAGTTCCCCAGAACCCTCCTAGAAGAAAGTCATAGAAGAATCCAATCCCCCCCACCAGTGGGCATGATGTCAGTGTGGTGAGATGTCATTCTCAGCCCAGGAGAAACCAACACAGAGCCCTCCAGGATGCTTTCACCATGCAGTTTGATAAGCAGTGGGGAGGGAAGACTGGAAAGGGTACGGAGGAAATGGGGGAGGGAGCTCATTTCCTTCTCCCAGGGAGAAGCATGCCATCCTCCAGTGCTTGGCAGAGGGATGGCTGCACAGGTTGTAGCAGTATTAGGGACCCTCAATCAGATTATAAGGACACAAAGGACTTAAGTGCATTAAAAAAAGATAAGAGAGATGCAGAGAGATTTACCCTCCATCCCTCCTTCCTTCACTGAGTAGACAGGTCTGTTTGCCCAAGGACTTCAGCTTGTTAATTTTGAACAAGTGTTTGTCCTCCTCTTGTTCCCCATCCTGTGCGACGCTCCTTGAGGCAAATGTTTTCAATCAGCATTTGCAGAGCCACTGCCCTACCCTGTCATCATTGCTCAGCTGCAGAGCCGGTGAACAGGCTGACCCCTACGTAGCGCATCCCAGTGCTAGTTGCTGAGTCCAGCAACCTGTAGGTGCTATAGCAAACAAAAGCATTTCAGTCTGTGTCCCTGAGCGTGACACTCCAGACATAAGCATCATGGCAGAATCCCTGCCCCAAAGATCTGACAGCCTAAAGGGTCATACCTAGATGGAAGGAAAGGGCATGCACAAAATCAGGACCTGGAACTGAGCTGTGGTATTCAGGTGGCTTGTTAATACCTGCTGTTCTACTTTGATTCCTCAGTGGCTGATTTTAAGATAGGCAATCTGGTTACAACACAGCTGTGAAGGGACACTAAAGGATATTAAAATGGAGTAGGTGAGCTCAGAGAAACAGCATGAAGGAGAGCACTAAGCAGAGAAGAAACTGAAGGGGAAGTAAACTAAGATATGAACAGAAGTGAGAGAGTATAAGGAGAAAGGAGATGAGAGAGAGAGGGCTGAAGCAAGGCTGAGTGGTACATACACTGTAACCCAAAGGGTGTATTTCACACCAAACATGCAACCTCCTGAGCTTTAACTGCAAGGTGCAGTGGCCACTTACAAGATGCAGCTAGTCCATACTGAAGACTTACATAGGATTTGGTGCCACGGCTTCACAAGACAGTGGCAAGAGAAAGCAGCTGCCTTCCAGCTCCTGGACATAACCATTTTTCACATGGATCATAACTCACTACTTCCCAAGAGAGAAGGTACCCATCCTACAGAATTGTCACCATAAGCATTCCTGGACCTCCCTTCTTGACAGTATCAGCAAGGAGGGGCTGCTAGAACAGTAAAGAAAGGAGTGCTTAGATATACAATGTGACATGCAACAGTACAGGGCAAAGTCTGGGAAGTATCATCCCTTGATAACCTACCTTATTAGCAGCTGCTTCTTCCCCAAATGAAGGCTATTTGTGCTGGAAACATCCCTCACTCCCCTGTGTTGCATGTTGCTGATGTTCCTTGAATTTTGTTACCTTCTGATTGATCCTGCATAAGAGTCCTGGCACCCCATCTGACCTAGGTGCTGACCCCGGTGTCTGTACAGGGACTGAGTCTTGGCTCACTGGCAGCACACTCTCAGCTCCCAGCCTGCCTGAGCCCGCTCTGATCTAGCAGGGAGCAGGGCAGAGACAGGAGTCGTGCGGGATTTCTCGGCTCACCGTCCTGCCTGGGGTAGAGACGTCAGTTTTCTAAGCGTCCTGTGGGTGCCACTCATGTTCCAAGTGCTCTTGCAGGGAGGTCTGTGCCAGCACCAAGCCTCTGCAGTGGTAGAGCTGATCTGCTGATCTGTTCAAGCTCCCTGAATTTCTCTGACATGCCCCTCAGAGAGACCTCTGCCGACAACTTTGGGATCAGATGTCCCCTTGCTGACTTGATAACATCAGGCTTTTGGGTTTTTTTCTTAATGGAAGTAAAATAATTCCAGCTTTTTTTAAAAGCTGGACCCAGGCCGAGTCTGTCGGAAGTAAAAATAGCAGAGTATGCAGAGGCAACAGCACACAGTCAGGTTTAGTTCCTGTTTTATTTTCTAGGGACTAAAAATACTCCTAAAGGCTCTGTGAAGCTAGGCCCTGGCCGGTGGGAAATGCAGTCTAGGACCAATATCAGCTGTCACATCAAATTACTGGCCTCACCTCACTTTCCATCGAGTCCTATCACATGGCCATGAATTGATAGGAACAGAAAGATCTATCTTGCCAAAAGAGCTAGTGGAGGAGTCAAGGTACAGGGTTTGCATGTGCCTAGATCAAGGAGAACACAACTGAAAGGAACACAGGGCAAGTGCTGGCCAGAGAGCAATGCCCCTGGGGCTGCTTCTGCTGAGCTTCCCCATATACTAGCCAGGTCCTGTGGCCACTGCCCATCTGAGCCTTGAGCTGCAGTGTCTGCATCAGTGCAGCCTGCTTGCTCTCCCAGGGTCTGAGCTTTGGGTGGTGCTTTGTAACTAACAGAGATGCCCCTATCCCCAGGAGCTGCTATCTAAAGTACAAGGACTGGTACTGCATAAGGAAGCTGGAAGAGGGCTGAAAGCAAAGAAAGAAAGGGAGAAGAGTTATGCCTAAGGTGTCTCCTACAGAATTTCTGTCTCCCTGTTTGCTCTGAACTTCAGGAGAGACAACAGGACGTGATGATGGGATGAGTGCACCAGGAGGAGGCCAATCTAGGACACAGAGAGCAGTGATGACCATAAAAGTTAGGCTTGAGAAGATGGGGAAAGAAACAGACTACAGGGAAAAGCATCTCTGTCTGAGAGTGAAGAGACTGCAACCTGAGTAGGCTCTTTCATTACTCTGAGATTCCAGCATGGGAAGGGAAAAATAGCTCTTTATACCATTAGGCTCTCATACTGCTGCAAAAAGAGGTCAGCCTCTGCAAAATCTCCTGATAGATGACTGGTGTAATTACCCAACACATTTGAAACATAGAAAACCAACTTGAGGGTCACAGCATGGCCATTAAAACACAGCAGCTGGAATGATGCAGGTCAGCAATCTTGGGAATGGCACTTGCAATGGAAGGGTGAAGAACTAGCCTGGGGAGGGAGGCAGTGGAGTTGAAAAAAAATCCATCTCCTGTGTTACAAGGGCCTACAGAGAGATTTAGATCAGTTCAAGCAGGATGTTGCAGCCTCCTCCACCTTTGATGTTTTGAGGGACATGCTGTTGCGTAGGAATGCTTCTTTACTGTCTGTCTGGTTAAAGAGTCACTGGACTCGGACAGGTTAGCCCTGTGATGTCTGATATACCTAGCACCAGAGGCCCACTAACTTTCCGAGAGGTAGTGTTCAGAGCTAAATCCCCAAAGAGGTGTTTACTGCCTAAAGGGACCTGCAGCCCGGGGTGTGATTTAACTGAGCTTACTTCAGACTTTGATAGCTCCCTTCTGTGCATCTAGGCTCCCCTGACAGGCAACAGAGAGAAGCTGGCACCTCCACGTTCATCTCACAGGTCAGACAGGTCAGGAGTCATGATGGATACTTCTCTCTATTGGCTACCAAGAGAACCCCTGAAGGGTCAAACTAGTGATTTCTCTAGCTCTTTTCTGTCTCAGTCTATTTAGGTAGAGCATATGAGCCTTTTGGAACTGGTAAAGGAGCATAAGGATGGATCAAGAAACAAATTTTTAGGTAAGTAACACAATGGAGAGGGCCTCACCACTGCCGGGAGAGAGGCCCACTTTTGATGGAGAGCCACAGAGGTGAGGGAATTAGAACAATCAACACAGCACGCTGCTGCCTTGGCCAGCCTCTTTGAGCAACCTTGCAGTGTCACCTTAGCAGCAGCTTTTCCAACAGTAAGAACTAGTGTCCACTTTTTGTTTAATTCTTAAATTTAGAACAGCTGTGCCAGTCAATTCTGAGAACTCTCTCAGGATACCCTGCAGCCCAAGGGGTCTTCAAAAGTGAGTCAGGGAAAGGGATTCAGTCACACCCCACTCTTGCTTACTTCAGGGGATCATAGCATCATAGAATGGTTTGGGTTGGAAGGGACCTTAAAAATCATCTTGTTCCAACCCCACTGCCATGGGCAGGGACAACTTCCACTAAACCAGGATGCCGAAATCCCTATCCAGCCTGGCCTTACAATGTTGCCAGAACTGCCTAGAAGCTTGTAACACAATGGTTGGGATTTAAACACCCCTGCATGGTTGCAGCTTTTATCAGCTTCCTCTTTTCCATACACGTTATAAGAGCCCTAAGCATAATTCCTGGTGACAGAATGAACAAAGTGTTTACCATAAACCTATGTGGATGTGATGCCTTTCTCAACAGATTTACATCGGTGGAGCCCGGACTTCATGTCTGACAGAATGGGGATTTAGTTAGGTATGGCAAGAACCTAAACAGATTAATAAAGGAATGGGAAGAGCCAAACTAAGCAGATTTATAATCCATTGGATATGGGAGAAGACATGGGGAGGGTCCTAAATGCACCAGTCTTATGGCCAGAAGAAAGATACCAAGTACCAGTAGCCCAGTGTGTACTTTGTGGACTGTCCGTCCACTGGAAGCCTCCTCTTTGGAGAATTACCATCACCCTGCCAAAGGCATCAATGCTCAATGTCAGGCCGCCACACAGCCCGGCCCCAGCCACATTGCAAAAACTCAATTCATGCCTTGGAAAATAGTTACGTGTGGATGATACAGACATCAAGATGCCACTCACTGCACTTGGAGATCCTGTTTCAAAGGACAGGGAGCCCCCTGTCTCCTTTTAAACACAGGGGTATTTTAGAGAAAGAAAAATAATTTTTCTTTCTCTTCTTTCATTTGGATGCCTCCAATAGTGATATTTCTGGCACCAACTGGAGGCAGAATACTCTATAAATACAAAGCCATTAAACCACATGCAGCAGCAACCTGATCGGGGCTGCCTTTTAATTTCCTGACATGAGCTGGCCACTAACCCAATTACCCAGAATCCCCGGAGGAGCCTTCATCCTTCCCAGGAAGCGCAAAGCAAAAACCTGAGCATATTGTAGGGATGTCAGCTGAGCTTTCACTGAAATCAAATATCTTTTTGAGAACACATGGTCTGGAAGCAGGGATGGGGGCAGGAGGGAAAGGGGAGAGGTTGCTGGAAACAGTTTGCTCCATTGAGAGATTCTTTCACTTGAAAACAGAAATGAAGCACCCTCCATTTGGTTATGTTGCCAAAAAGGAGCTCAGCTGTTGATTCAGATATCTGGATTTTAGTGAAGGATGAAGGCAAAGTTATTAAACAGAAGTAATTTGGGATTGCCAGTGCTTGGAATCCCTTGTTTAGATATTAGATGACTGCACCTAATTTATAACATCACAGAGACAGGCCTGCCCAGGGTGAGAGATCTGTTTAATTGGGAAACATATGCACCATCAGCTCCTGGCCACAGCTGGTAAGGAAAAAAGTTAGGAGAGTTAGGAGTTATACCTAGCAGAGTTTAGAGTAAATATTAGGGAAGCATCACTGGCTACAGCGTTTCCTACTCAGCCAGGGTCCTGAACAAGGGGAGCATGGATTTAAGAGACAGCCATTTCTGAAATCTGGAGATTACAGGATCACCATCTTTAAGGTGGGGACCACCTCTGACATTCACACAGATGCAGGCCCTTAGGCAGCACAAAGGTTATCAGCTTGGTGCCTCATAGGCAAGCTATTCCCAAAGACACCAGACAGGGTGGCTGTCTGCAGTCCTCAGTCTCTGTGATGTTTGGGGGGGAGGAGGCAGATCTTATGAGTGAGCTGGGCCTGGGAAGAAGGAGAAGTGGGAGGAAGGTGTTTTTATTTTTGTTTTTTATTTCTCAATACCCTCCTCTCCTATTAACTGGCAATAAAATAAATGTTTGAAATTTGCCCATGACGGTAATTCCTGAGTGATCTCCCTGACTTTATCTCAACCCAAAAACTTCTTCGTAGTATTTTCTACCCTGTCCTGCTGAGAAGGGGGTCTGAGAGTGCAACTTTGTGTGGCACTTGGCCAGACAAGGTCAACCTACCACACTGACATACAAAGAAGGACTGACATCACTGTCCTCTTCATGGTGCAGTTCTGCAAGGTGACACACAGGACTGTGACTTCAGAGAGGCAGCAGAGGTGTGGAGGGCAAAGCTGTGAGGTCATGTTTAACCAGCCAATGTCCAAAATCAAACCTCTGAGCCCCTTTACAGAAGCCACGTGTCATCTGAAATTACATCTACCTCTAGACGACAAACTGCTGTAGAACTGAAAGGGCATGGGTGGCTAGAGCGTGAATGGCAAGGCTATATTCTCCCCAAAACTGACAAGGTATATTGAGGTTTTAAAAGAGACCTGCCAAACCACTGAAATTTCTTTATCCATCATTCTTGAGAGCCAGAGAGATCTAGATATACTTTGTAGAGCCCATAGCTAAAGAGCTACATTTTGGTCATTGGGAGCACAAGACAGAGAGTGCTGGGAGTAGAGGGGCTACGGGGTGGTCAGACAGGGATGTCCAGCTCTGCACAATGTCTCTCCTCTGCAAGTTGCAGGGCATGTTTTCATTCACTGGTCATCCGCACTGGCCAGACATGCATGTAGATATCATCTTCTTCATTTGGGGTCAGCAGTACCACAGGGTGCTCAGGTTTCCCTAATTTTTGCAGAGAAGGGGCCATGCACTTCTACTGGATGAAGCTGTGAAGAAACCTCATCTCCCACTGTCTGCAAGCTGGTGCTATAGCAAGGCCAAGAGCAGCACAGCACAGGTGTTCTAGGAATGGTGCCTCTCCACAGGACATTGGGACTGCTGGAATCCTGGACTCCAGCTTCAGCAGCTTCCTATCTTCCTGCTTATGGCAGGGGAGTTGGAACTAGATGATCTTAAGGTCACAGAGTCATAGAATAGTTAGGGTTGGAAGGGACCTTAAGATCATCTAGTTCCAACCCCCCTGCCATAAGCCTCACACTAAACCATGACACCCAAGACTTCATCCAACCTGTCCTTGAACACTGCCAGGGATGGAGCATTCACAACCTCCCTGGCCAACCCATTC
>NDXB01018052.1:14261-51958 GCA_002631895.1 Agapornis roseicollis
CCCCACCCCCCCCCCCCCCCGAGAGTTCATTTACAAAAACCCAGATTGATTTAAGGCCGGGTCTCCAGGATACAGCCCAATCCGTCACCACCAGCAACAGCCTCCCTCGGAAAGCTCCATCTCAGCACTCAATGCCAAGACTAAGCCGTGCCTTTAAAAGCCAAAATCAGAGGGGAGGGGGAAGGAACTCAGCATTTGGCCAGGGGGATGTGCAGGCTGAGGGAGCTCATGGGCCACAGAGAGCCTGATGAAACGGGCAGCAGATCCCATTATTAATCGAAACTGCTCTGCCTGGGCAGCCCCACCCAGGCAGTGCCCCAAGGCAGCCACATTCCTGGAATTCCTGCACCGTGGGTGAACAGCTTCCTTCTCCCTGGGTGCTCCCTTTCCATGGGTGCTCCCTTCTCCGGGCTCCCCAGCACGGCCAGCCAGGTGCAAGGAGCCGGGAGCGCTCTGGGGCTCCTGTATCTCCCCTCTATCAGGAGGGTGCACAGCCCCAAGGCTCCTGCCCCTTCCCGAGGTGCAGGGGCCTGCTGATGGATATGAGGAGGGCTGAAGGCCTCAGCTCAGCAGTGAGGCAATTCCCTGCCTGACAGCCTGAACTCTTCCCAGTGGGCGCCGGTAAAGGTTACACCAGCAGGGAATCACTGAGATGCAGCAGCAGAAAGAAAACTGAAGACATCTGTAGGTCACAGACCTCCTGTTCCCAGCAGCACGGCACAGCCGGACCTGGCATCCCAGGAATGCTTCCTGGAGAAATGCTTATTCATGGTAATACCTCACCACCGGGAGGGAGCTGAGGGGTTTGCTGCTGGGGCAGCTGGGAGCATCACTCCCCGCCAAGCAGGGAAGCAGCTGCAGGTCCAGCAGCTCCCCAGGGTGGAGGCTGTCCCTAGCTCAGGGCCCAGCAGCCACCAGCCCCCCAGGAGGTGCTGGGGGGTCCCTTCCGTGTGAGCAAGGCAAACCCCAGTGTTATCTCCAGAATGAAGTCGCTGTTACCTCAACAAATCACACACGGGGTGCCCGGAGAGGAGGAAGCTCCACTCCCTGCTGTTAAAATGACACCAGGAACACGGCCAAGAGCTGCTTGAAGAACAAGCTTGGGTGACATTAGGTTCCCAGAGGCTCCTGGAGAACAGGTCTTTTACGTAACACACGGGGAGAAGGAGAACAAACAGGGATGGAGAAGGACGCATCTGAGCATAAACTATGTCACTGCAGTGGGCTGACCCTCTTGGGGCAGAGCGATAAGAGCCCCTTGATGTCCCTCCAAGGTCTAGGACCTGAGCTAACACAAACACTGCCGGTCTGACCAGCACCACTGCCAGCCCGGAGCGAGGGAGGACACAGGCAGGGAGGAGATCTTACCCATCCGCCATTCTCCTGGATCCAGGGATCTAGGTGGTCGGTCAAGTAGGTGGTCATCCACGACACAATGCGTCCCACCAATACCCGCATCTCCTTGTCAACGCTCTCCACACACAAGGCTCCTCCAAAGGAGAAGAAAGCCACGATGCGCCCCCAGTTCACTCCATCGCGGAAGAGTTCATTCACTACCTGCTCAAAGCTCTGGTACGCGGTGCCGGGGGTGATGTGGAGCTGGGACGTGAGGTCGCTGAACGCCCGCCGGTACCGCAGCTCAAACTCATCGCCCGCCTCTCTCAGCGCCTGCCTCACGTCGGCCGCTTGAACCACGGTGTGCACCTGGAGGCTGCTGCGGTGCACGGCGGCTCCGTTCACTACGTGGCTGGCGGGCGGGTGCCAGGAGGGGCTCCCGTTGAGGACGCCGTCCATCTCCACCTCCTCGGCTGCAAAGTCAGTCCTGGTCTCATCCTCCTCCTCCAGCTGGCTCCAGCTGTGGCCCTTCTGCGAGAGCTTGTAGGACACAAAGTCAATCACTAACGCCCGGTTGCTGCTGGACATTTTCACACCTGGGACGCCCTCAATGAGTCCATGGTCCGGAGCACGCACAGAGATCAGCACTCAGCAGCTCCCGACCCCGCTCTTCTCCTGCACCGCCGATGGCAGCATCTGACCTTTGCACGCACAGCAGAGGAGAGAGGCAAAGAAACGGTTAATGCCATAGCTCCGAGATGCACCGGGCCGCTAATGCGGGCAGCTCATCGTTAAACCGAGCTCCTTTCTGCCGTGACTCAGGGCCACCGGATCGGGGTTGCACCAAGGACCTGATGCCACCCCCACCCCCCCTTCCCTTCCCGGGAAACCAACCTGGACCCCGGGGAGCCCCCGGATCTCGCCGGCTGCGGGCCGGGCCGGGCCGGGCTGCGGGAGGCGGCTCTGGCGCTGCGGTGGCTGCGGGCCGGCCCGGCCGCGCTCCGCCAGTCCCGGAGCGCAGCGGAGGCGGAGGCAGCCCCGCCCCCGCCCCGCCCGTTAAAGGGCTTGGCTCCCCCCGCCCCCCTCCGCCGGCATTGCCCAACGGCGGCCGGCGGAAGCGGGCAGGCGGCGTTGCCAAGGGTTACGGCAGCCCCGAGAGGGGCCCGGTGTGACGGGAACCGCGGTGTCACCCTCGCACCCCCTGCACCGGGCACAGCCACCCACACCCCCGGAGCCCCTCGCTCGGCCGCAGACCGGCGAGTCCGCGCCGCCAGGGCCGGGCTCACGGGGCACGTTCAGCGCGGGGCCGCCGCTGCCGCCCGGCTCTTACGGGAGCGGTTCCGGTCGGTCGCTGCGGTTCGTGCCGTGCTGCCGCCGGGACCGGGGCGGGAGGCGGCAGGGGGCGGCCAGCAGGGGGCAGCCTCCCACCTCCCGGTGCCGTCCCGCCCCTCGCGGCCGCCGTACCGGGGCGGGGCGGTGAGCGCGGGGCTCGCCCCTCACCACCAACCAATCAGCCGCAAGGAGAGCCTCGCGGGGCGGGGCCTGAAAGCGAGTTCTCCCATTGGCTGATCTGCGCGTCGCTCAGGGCCTGCCCCACTCCGCCCCTCACCTCAGGGCCGGCGCAGGGTCCGGATCGCTCCCGCCCGTAGCCCGCGGGCCCGGCTGGCAGCACCGCCGTGGGCCGCCGTGAGCGCCGCCGGGCCTCGGCCCGCTCAGCAGGCTCCGGGCTGCTTCCACATCGCCCGCCGCGCTGCTGGGCCGCGCCGGGGGGGTGCGGTAGGGTGGGAGGGTGCAGGAGGAGGCGGAGCGCATGCGCCGAGAGGCCGCTGTCAATGCGCAGGCACGGAGCTGCGGGCGGAGCGCGGTGCTTTGTCGCCCCCTCTTGGTCCCGCCATCCCGCGGCGGCCCCGGTAGCTCCAGCCCCCGCCGGTGCCACACCACACGGGCACGGTAGAGCCCGCGGGCGCCTGTGCCCTCACAGCAGCCTGGCTTTGTCTGCGTGATCGCTGTTGTGTCTCCACAGTGCTGTGGGAGCCCGCGGCCACCCCGTGGGTGGTGCCGCCGCTGCAGGCGGAGTACCGGAGCGTGAAGCCAGTTACCCTGGTAACCACGTGCGGTACCGCCGTACACCGGCGACCCGCCCCTCCAGCCCTGCCGGGGGACCCGCCTACCGGCAGCTGATAGGCCTCACCCAACACCACTCAGCCCGCCGACTCTCCTGATTGGCTGGGCCGTACCGCGCAGTGCCTTATGGGAGTTGTTGTTTGCGTCTCGCCTCCCCGCTGTAGCGTTCTGAGCTTGAGAACTACATTCCCCATCAGCCTTTGCGGGCAGCGGGCTGTGTGCAAGGTGGGGCTTGCTCATCCGGGTTCTTCTGCCTCTTGGCGGCCCTCCCAATCGGCACGCACCGAGGGCGTTCCCGAGGCGCTGATTGGTCGGTTCGGAACAACAAGTTCCGTTTGAAATCCGTTAACGGTGGCGGGCGGAGGCGCTGCGCAGGGCTGCCGCTGGACGGAGGTAAGGGGGGAGTGGCCGGGCGGTACCGGGAGGCTTCCGTTACTCCTGTTGTGTGCTCCCGGGTTTGCTCCCCCTTCCCTAGCCGGTTTGCCGTTACCGGGCGGCGGCCGCAGCCCTACCCGAGACCCGGTGCTCCGGGCTGTCGGTAACGCGGGTCCGTAGGGCGCGGCTGGGAAATGGAGACCTAAAGCAGGTAGGAGCGCGCCGGAGCTCCGTGAGGCCGGCTGTGAGGGGCCCCTACCCTTGAGCTGGGCACGGAGCCTGCCGTGCATGAAGCGCCCCGGGCTGCCCGCTCGGCTCCGCCATCGATTTCTCCTTCGCAGCCGCTGCTCAAAGCCTGCCGGTGTTTGCGTCTCCAGTTTGGGTCAAGGATAAACCGACGTGGCCTCTGCCCGAAGTAAATCCTGCTTCTTGGAAAAGGAGGGCAGCAACCCGGGCAAACCCCGGCTGAAGTGACGGGAAAGGTATTAAGGAAGTTATTTTTATCCAGTGCGGTTTTAAAACTAGAGGGGCCTCAGCTTAACTGAGCAATAAATTGAGGTTATATCCGCTAAAACTAATGTACTTTTCCTTGACCATAGGCTGCCCATCTTCCCGTCTTCTGAGGCTTATGGGACCTCGTTTATGGAGTGCGCGGTGTCAGGGTGGGTTTACCTGGGCCCTTGCGAGGAACGCGGGGCTGGGCCCAGAGCAGAGCAAAAGCTACTCCAGGTGGAGCTCAACTCCAGCCCCTCACCCCTCATCCCATGGGCAGGCTCCCTGCGTGCTCACCTCTTGCCTGTGTAGAGGCAAAGGCTTTGTCTCCCAGTGTGAGCATGGTGGTGAAGCAGCAGGGCTGCCTCTGGCCTGTGCCTAGGGGATGAGATTAGGGCTGTGTTGTGGAAAAGCAGGTGAAAGCATTGAGGGAGGGGAGGGAGAAGCTGGCAATCCCTTAACCCGTGAAAGAGCACAGATGAGGCCTCTTAGTGGCTGCTGGTGTTGTGCTGGAGGAATTCAAGTGACAGCTTTGGGGTGGGAGCTTCCCACCAGGCTGTGGTGGCAGTGCTTTACCTATGGAGAGGCTGTTTGCAGCCCTTTGGAATGGTCCAGTTCACATATTAAGCAGTGAAAAGCATCTGGTACCTCTGGGTTATTGCTCTTGTGAATGGGAGGGGAAAGCTTTGGGCTGCAGGGCAATCAAGAGCCTTCCAGGCCAAATTAAACTGGCTGCAGCTGGTGTTGAGCACCCAGCAGAAGGCACTGGAGTTACTGCAGCAGGTTACTGTGCAGCTTGCTTAGCCTTTGGGAAGCCTCTCTTGCTTATTCCCAGTTGCCCATCTCGGGTTTTGAGGCCTGTGGGTCACCTGGCTTCAGATTCATCAGCTGAAGTAACTCGGGATATGTGGTTGTGTCTGTTACAATGCACTTGGTGCAGTGTTTGATGTGCTGCAGCAAGGCTGGTCCTGCACGGGTCTGGTTGGAGTCCTCCTCTCCAGCCTTGGGTGGCAGAAGTGTTTTGGGCAATAAATTAACAGCTACATTGAGCAAAGGATGCTGAGTGCATCCATGATGGAATCGTGTTGGCATTTCAAAGCTGCTATGGATTACAGTGAGGTGTGAAGTTATTCTGGAATACCTGTTGCGCTTGCTGTTGGATCAGTCTTATTCTGGGATGGGAATGCTTGTTCCAATTTAGCTTAATCCTTTTCAAAGCTAACTAATGTAAAGCAGGCCAAGGCACTCCTGGAACGTGTCAAAGGGGGGTTACTCAGAAGAAACCTGATGTGCAGAGGAGCATCAGTTCCTCTGTGGGGACGTAGCTGTGCTGCTCCGGTGGGGCTATGAGAGACAGCCCTGGAAGACCACGAAGGTTTTAGTCCCTTTTACCAAAGGGATCTGGGCTGGTTTAGAAAGGAGAGGACCTGATCCTCCTCCTGAGCACCAGCAGGGTGTGAGCAGCTCCTGTGACCCAACAGAAAGCTGATCCTATGGGACACGGGGAAGGGTTCCCTGCCTGGCTCGCTGTGCTCTGCGGACCCTCTTGTCAACACAGAGGGTGATGGATGTGGGGAGAGCAGGGTGGGGCTTGAAATGCACCCTGGAGCTATGCGGGGTTGCAGTGTGTAACCAGGGTGGTGAATGCACACAGTGCTTCCTCATTAGCAAATGGCCTTGTTAGTGAGGAGAAGTTTCTGCACCTCACTTCTGATGGAAGAGCTGCCCAAGTGCAGAGAGGGAATTTCCTCTCCTGTCTTTAAGAGGAGGCCATGTGGATCAGGGGGCTGGAGACAGGCTAAGAAAGCTGCGCTTCTTCAGCCTGGAGAAGAGAAGCTGTGTGGAGACCTCATAGAAGCCTTCCAGTACCTGAAAGGGGCTACAAGGATGCTGAAGAGGGACTTTTCATCAGGGCCTGTAGGGCCAGGCCAAGGGGAATGGCTCGAACCTGCCAGAACAGGGGAGGCTGAGCTGAGCTCTTAGGCACAAGCTCTTCCCTGTGAGGGTGCTGAGGCGCTGGCCCATGGTGCCCAGAGGAGCTGTGGCTGCCCCATCCAGTGCTCAAGGCCAGGTTGGACCCAGGGGCTTGGAGCAAGCTGCTCCAGTGGCAGGGGTCCCTGCCCGTGCCAGGGGTTGGAGCTGGAGGAGCTTTAAGGTCCCTTCCAACCCAAACCATTCCTTGATTCTATGGAGATGCCTCCAGGGGTTGGGCAGCAGCTCCATGGCGCCTGCTGGGATCTCGGGAGCGCTGCAGTAGCCACATCCCAGTGATAAATCACTGGGACGTTCCCAGCTGGCAGGAGCTGTGTCCCAGGCTGAGCCCATGGCTGGAGGAGTGAGATGCCTCTCGGTGCACTGCAGCTCCTCCTGTTCCGTGCAGCACTCAGGGATACAGAGGGATTTGAGGAGTGGATGCCTGAGCTCATCTGACTGACACGGACTCCCTGGAGCTCAGGCAGAACTCTCGCCTCCCACTGGCTCTTTCCACAGACTTGGAGTATGAAACCATGGCACTGATGCACTCCCCTTCTTTCCATGACTGTTCTCTTCTGCCTGGGATGGAGGGAGGGGAGAGCCGAGTCCTGCCGCTGTGACAGACCATGGGCTTTCCGCAGTGCGAAGCTGGACGGAGCAGCAGCAGACACAAGTAGCTGTGAAACACGATTCCCGGGCTCCGGGAGGGCGAGGGAGGAATGCCGATGACGCATTTGATTTTTCAAAAGTGGCTAGTGCTGACAGAAACCTTATCCTGATGAAGGGCACTAGGAAAGCATTCGGTCCCGGCTCCGGCTCCGTTACAGTTGGTTTTGGCTCCAGGTCTCCTGTTCGCTGCCTTTGGGTCCTCCCTTGACACCCTCACAGCCCATGGGGAGCTGAAGGCTTCTCCGTGCACCCGCCCTCAGGAGTGGGGCACCCCCAGACCTCTGCTTTGATTTACTCTTGAACAGCCCTTTTGTGGTGCACACTGTGTGGGCTGAGCAATGTGTGGTCTGCCTGGCCAGATGGTTTGGGTCTGAGATGCTGCAGATTAAGAATACGCTGCTATAGAAGTTGCTTGGACTCATGGAAGCAGAGTTCAGGTGGTTTCCTCAGGGAGTGTTTGAGAAGGAATGCGTCCTCTTGGGCTTTGCCCTGCAGCTGTGTGAGGCATCAGGAAAACACCTTCACCAAATGAAGGGTTTGTTGTAATTTATAAGGGTTTCCAAGTCGTCACTGGCTTTGTTCCTGTGCCCCTGGGTTCGGTATCACCTGTTGGCACAGGGGCTCCTCCTGCTGTCAGTGCTCCACTAAATAACTGCTCCTGACCCAGAGCTTGGCTTGTTTATAGCCTGGCCAGCCCCGGGGTAGTGCTCTGGAATGCAGAAGGGCCCTGCACCACCCTTCTTCCTGCTTCTTACCCAGTAACTGTGCTCTGCAGAGCTCTCTTCCTGCTTTGAGCATCCTTTTAGCCTTTAGAAGAGCCCATTGGTGTCATTAGCTCTTGTCTGTAGCCCTTCAGAGGGAGAAAGGCTGCACTGTGCAGTGCTTGGGCTCAGCCTCAGCACCGGGCTCTTGCTTCATAAACCTGTGCCCTGCTGCGAGCAAGGGCTGTTTGTGTGGAGTGAGTGGGCAAATTGGTCACTCCCTGAGGATCCTTTGTGCTTGCCTTTAAAAGCCATGGTTCTGGCACCTAGAGCTACGCAGCAGACCTGCAGAGGCTGGGATTTCCCAGATGGGTTCAAACCTCTCCTGTGTTTCTTTCTAGAAGCTGTGCAGAGGAAAAGAGGTGGGGAACGACTGAGCTGCCACGGCCTCGGATTTGGTTTAGCCGGTGACCAGTGCTTGTTGTCCAAAGGAGCACGAGTGGGACCTGCAGGGCCGGCGGCAGGTGAAGATGTCCCACCCGGAATCTCGTTATTCCTTCGATGTCCCAAATAATTACATCAACTTTGCAACTCTGGGCGTGGAGGATGATGTGCCCAATGCAGACTCCTGGTTTGGTAAGGTGCTTCCAGCTCCTGGCTTTGTTTTCTCGTTGGGAGAGGGCTTGCTGTGGCCCTTGTTTTGGGCCTCCTGTGCCAGTTGGTTAGTTGTGGTCTTCCCTGCATCGTGCCTCATGCCTGGGGGTGGGTTCGTATTTAAACTTTGATTGTCATCTCTACCTTGTCATCCGACTGTTAACATCCTAATGATATAGTGAGGTATTGTTAAAAGCATACAGTGAAAGCCTCTCTTTCCTCCCAGACCAAAAAGCCAACCTGGAGAACATACCTCCTGCAGGAAACCTGGAAAATGGCTCCCAGAACAGCCCTGCTTTTTCAAAGCCTGATATTATTCTGTCTGTCACATCACAAGAAATAACAATGGGTAAGCTGGCATGGCATGAAGCGGGGAAGAGATGTTACCTGCTCAGCCTGGCTTTTGTGGGACCATCTTTGTATGTTGCTGTCTAGCAAGGTCTCACGTGGCTTCACTTGAGCGTTCTGTGCCTGTGTATGTATGTGTATAAAGGAGTTGGGTTTTGTCACTGTCCTCAGGTGAAGGCGATGAGGAAGCAGAATGTGTGCAGGCCCATGAGGTTCCTCAGAATATTGTTGGGTCCCTGACAAGCTGGAGAGCTGCTGCTCCTGAAGATGCTCCCCAAAGGTGAATTACTTCTATTCACATTGATAACTGTAACTAAGCAGGTCTGTGCTCCCAGCATCTGCAGTGCTTGTTGTTCCTGGGGCATCCCGTGGGCCTGAAGCTCTTCTTCAGCAAGAGATCTTATATTGGGATATCTGATCTGCTTGCTGAGCTGGAGGGACAACCTCCAGGGTGGAAATGTAATGCAGTGTCTCACATACTTATGAAACGAGGCTCGGCAGCACCAGGAGCTCCTGGAATGTGAGGACATCTGAAACTGAAGTGGCTTATAAAGCTTGTTTATATCTGCTGGACTTGGGCAGAACTCATTCCTGTTACAAATGCAAGGGGTTCTCTATTCTCATATATCCTAAAGAATATTAAGTTTATGGGTTGTTAACCTGAAGTACTTAATGCTGCATTTGGGTTGTGTTAAACACCCAGTTTGCATAGGAGACATGCTGGAGTTAGGTGATGCACTGATGTGAAAAGTGTTAGATGGCCCCTGTGCCTTCTCAGAGCTGTGGGAAAGCTAACCTCTGTTTTCTGTTCTACTCTAGAGCGGGCAGAAGACAGGCGACGAGGCAGAGAAAAGCACAGCAACATGCCCAGCCAGCCAGAGTCAAAGCAGAGGGAAATGCCTTGGCTAATAAGGAAGAGGTTCCACCTCCAAAGAAAAGGAGAGTGTACGTCATCAGGGTTTGGGGCTGGGAAGGGGGATACAAGTGTTCCATTGGAAAGGATTTACACATGGTAAGAGGGTTCGTGCAGGAAGGTTATGAGGAGGTGACTGAAACCTGATTCCTGATGCTGGTTTCATAAACAAGAAGAAATGGCTGTAAGACCTGAAGGAAACACTATTTAGAGGTAGAGATGTGTATGAAACAAGCTTGAGTTTCTGAACCTTCTTGCTGCATTGTCAGTGTCTGTCAATCAGCTTGGAATTGGGCTTAACTTGTCCATCAGGACGTCATTGGGCTACAGTCATAAGCTAGGAGAAAGTCACAGCCAAAACAGTTCTCAGATAAATGTAACCACTAAGATCACCATATGATGATGAGCTTGAGGTCACAAAATTGAACTGTGATCTTTTAAACATTGCTGGGCCTAAATGAGCTGCAATACATCTGCTTCTCCAGAAAAGCCACAGTTCCCATGACTCAGTAATCCATCTTGCCTTCTACAGCCCTAGGGCACCAGGGAAAACCAGGCGCTCTCTCCCTGGGCCTGTGGTGAGGTAAGGCAGGTCTGGCACAACTTGGAACTCACCAGTGTCAGGGTGTTGTGCATGGGGTGAGCACTGCAGGTGACCTTTCATTTAGAGCACAGTTAAGTGGTTTGTCACAGTCCAGAGGAGGCCATGGAGCTGCTGCGAGGGCTGGAGCAGCTCTGCTCTGGAGCCAGGCTGAGAGAGCTGGGCTGGGGCAGCCTGGACAAGAGAAGGCTCCTCAAGGGGAGACCGGAGAGCAGCTCCAGTGCCTAAAGGGGCTGAAGGAAACCTGGAGAGGGGCTTGGGACAAGGGCCTTCAGGGCCAGGCCAAGGGGAATGGCTTGAACCTGGCAAAACAGGGGAGACTGAGCTGAGCTCTGAGGCAGAAGCTGTTCCCTGTGAGGGTGCTGAGGTGCTGGCACAGGGTGCCCAGAGAAGCTGTGGCTGCCCCATCCCTGGCAGTGCTCAAGGCCAGGTTGGACACAGGGGCTTGGAGCAAGCTGCTCCAGTGGAAGGAGTCCCTGCCTGTGGCAGGGGTTGGAGCTGGAGGAGCTTTAAGGTCCCTTCAACCCAAACCAGGCTGGGATTCTATGATAATAACTGGTTACCTTTAGTTCTAGCAACAGAGACAAGCAGACAAAAGGATCCACCAAGAAAGAGCCCCTGCAAAATCCTGGGCCCTCAGGGAGAGGGAAAAGCAAACTGACCATGCCCTCCACGCCAACCATGTTAAAGTACGTATCTTTCTTGTGACTTGTGCTAATCACAGTTGATTTAGGTGACAGCCCTGGCTAGGATGTTTTCAGCTTCAACTTAACATGTGATGGTATCACATTTAGCAAACACCAGACCAAGGCAAACAATGTTAAGATGAAATATACTTCAGCAGCTGAACATGTGTAAAGGAAAGCTTTTGTTTCTAACTTCAGGAGAAAGCCATTCTTGATGGTGTTCAAACAGCACGTGGGTGTGCAGAACAGCAGTTAGCTGTGAGCTTTCAGCTCCAGCAAAATCCAGCCAGATCTCTTCTAAAGAATATACCTCTGTAATGGTGTTCTTGCCATGAAGTCAGATAAGCATGTTCCTTGCACTAACATCAATATGCCAGTAACCAGTGAAGCAGGAAGACATGTCTCAGCCTTTAACATGCTTCTGCAGGAGGATCAATCATTCTGGTAAGGTGAAGAGTACAGAGGAACAGGAGCTGGAAAAGATGCAGCAATTCCAGCGGGAGGTTATGGAGCTAAGGAGGAAGAATGAGGAGTCTCTGAAAGCAGCGATTGCTGGAGCAGGTGAGCTCTACCTGTACTGCAGCTGGGCTGGGCTGGAGAGTGCTGCACAGAGCTGAGTGAGCATCTTTAGAAACAAACATTCCAGATGTTATAGATCTTGTAGTAAGCATGAACAACAGCCCCTAAACTGGCAAGAAAAAGGCTTGCTTGGGTTTCGTTGGGTTTTGAAAGGTTACAGATGAGTTCTGTAAAACTGCCCAAATTATAAATTAAATGTCCCACACGTACATTTTGCACCCCACCAAAAGGCTTCCAGACCTTACATGTTCTTTTTTCCTTTAGGACAACCTGTGAAGAGAGCTGTTGGTCAAGTAACAAAGGCAATTGATTTCCACTTCTGCACAGAGAACAGAATTAAACAGCATGTGGAAAGCCAGCCCAGGAACGAGTACAAGGAGGTGGATTTTGTAGCAGAGCTAAGGAAGCATCCTCCCTCCCCGGTGAGATCTGGGCTCTTCCCAGCAGGCAGCTGACTCCTTTTTGACATCACCCCCTTTCTGCTTTTGCAACACGCTTGCAAGAGGGTGACCAAAGAAGCAGCAAGTGTTGTGCAAACCTAACTGTTAACTCACTCTGTATCTGCCACTAAGGCTCTAAAGGACCCTGTAATGTCAGATCTTTGTGCTTGCATCTTCCACTTCATTCAGTTTCCCAACATAACTAGCATTTTCAGATACTTAAGACTGTATCTAATCTTAAGTGCTACCCTTTCTATAAGGGAAGGGATAGAGACTGTCAATTGATGGGGAAAAGAAATGTCATCCCAGTGTCCTGTGTGAAATGGCCATAATGACCAGCATGTTCTGTCTCCAGATGCGGATACTGAAGGGACCCACTGTTGCCAAACCTTTCAACCTGTCCCAGGGAAACAAAAGGAAACTTGAAGAGAGCACATCTGAATACGTGTCCCTTGCTGAGCAGGTGGAAGCATTCCAGAAAACCACCCCCCCTCGTTACCATTTGAGGAGCAGGAAATCTGATGAAGGTGAGCAGTCCTGGCAATGTCCAGCTGGGGGGCTGGCCACAGGGCTGGTGGTAGGCAACAAGGATGCTTTGACTGCTCTACTGAGCAGTTTGTGGCTGCTGCAGGCTTTGCCATTGACTGCTGGTCTCTGTGACTTGAATTTATAGGCCCACCTCCAGGGAAGGCTGTGAAGGCTCGGTTTACAAACCCTAAAACACCATTGCTTCTGACAAAGCAGCGCTTCAGACCTGCCACCTGCAAAACTACAGCAGAGTTAGAAGCAGAGGAAGTAGAGAAACTTCAACAGTAAGTAAAGGGTTATTCCAGTCCTCAGAGGTATTTGTACCACGCTAGAAACACCTTCTGAATGCCAAAATACCACTTCTCAGGAATACTCTTCTTGTGTGAAAGAATGAGTAGTATAAAACCATTGGGATTCTTTGAGCTTGTGCATAGCCCTCTAGCTGTGATAGGGATGTGAGAAGTAGCCAGTTCATTTTGAAGCTCTTAAAGCTGATCTTGGGTTGGGTACAGCTTATGACTAGTACAGCAAACCCACTGTAGCAGGACAGCCTGCACACACTTTGAAACCCTTTTAGACAAAGGTTTGGATTCCCAAGAACACAGTCCTTAAGGTTTTCCTGAAATCTTGATGTTTCAAAAGCCAAGGAGTTGCTGACTAGAGCTACACACTATGGAACGTGTGTGTGGCACAATTCCTCCTGGACCTGCCTGTTACTCTTTTATGCTGAAAGAAGCCTTTTGCTAGAAGCTGCATCTCGCCCTGTACAGTGTCGTGACTGTCTCACCTTTCCTGCGTAGGTACAAATTCAAAGCACGAGAACTCAATCACAGAATCTTTGAGGGTGGGCCACTTCTGCCCAAGAAACCCACTGTGAAGCCGCTCACGCAGCCCATTGGCTTTGATTTGGAGATAGAAAAAAGGATTCAGGAGCGCGAGAGTAAGAAGCAGCAGGAGGAAAAGCACTTTGAATTCCATTCCAAGCCATGTCCCACCAAAATCCTGGAGGATGTTGTGGTAAGAAGTTTGGTAATATCTAGACCTGGGAATTGGGACTGAGCTGGTGATTGGCGTCTGAATGTCCTTAGCTTTGTTATGTGTTTAATAATGCACTGTCTGTCATTAAGAACTGCTACGAGTGTGTTCTGTGCTTCTTCAGGTGGTTTCCCTGTAGTGTATGTTCTTGGGTAACTCCTTACTGGTTCTTCTGAACAGGGTGTTCCAGAGAAGAAAGCTCTTCCTGTTACAGTCCCCAAGTCTCCAGCCTTCACCTTGAAAAGCAGAACCCGAATGTCTGGCAAAGATGAAGAAAAGGTAACTTGGAACTAAGCTATTGTCGGGCCTCATGGTGCCACCACAGTGACTGCTGGGGTCTGCTTTGGTCAGCCCCTCCTCTCCTGCTGGGCAGCTGCCCCAGCAGTCATCTTCCCCTGTGCTATTCCCTCTGAATGGTGTTTCTCTAACAGAGCTGAACTCTCACACAAAACAGCTCAGTTTAACCAAGGGCATTGGGGATTTCTGGGGGTTGCTGCTGGGAATGGGGAGTGAACAGCTTCAATTTCTAAAGGAAGTTGCCTTTCCCTATTGTGTTACTGAGAAGGGCAGATGTTGCACGTGACCTTTCTTGTACCCACACCTCCTAGATCCCTGGAGATGGGGAGCAGGTTTCAGAATGTGTCCAGTCCTTCCTTCTTTCCTTCTTGTGAGGAGGATGTTAGAGTCTAATTTAGATATGTACTAGAACTCATAGTGGATTGGAAAGAAGGAGAGCTTCTCTATGGTACTCCTGGAGTAGTAACTCTTGCAGTGTCCAGAGTGTTTGCTTGGTGCTGCTGTGACACTGGTTAAAGGAACTCGAATATCCATGGCTTTATTTGGCAGGACTTGCAGTCTCCCTACAAATACAGTCTAGTGCCATGTCAGGTCCTAACACTAAAACCCCTTTAGGAAAAAGAGGAAGTGCCTGTGATCAAAGCCAACCCCATGCCACATTATGGAGTGCCCTTCAAACCTAAAATGCCAGAGCAGAGGCACGTGGAAGTTTGCCCCTTCTCTTTCGATGCCCGTGACAAGGAGCGGCAAATGCAGAAAGAGAAAAAGATCGAAGAACTGCAGAAGGAAGAGGTAAGAACTAAAAGCTGCCCTGGATCCCATCCCTTAAGCAATACAGATCTGCAGGACTTGCCCCTTGCTGTTGTCTGTTAAACTCCCAAAGCTTCGTGCCTTTGAGGAAAGGGCAGGAAACATTTCAAGGTGTTTCTGTCAGGTGCCCAAGTTCAAAGCGCTGCCTCTGCCGTACTTTGACCACGTGAAACTGCCAGAAAAGAAGGTGAAAAAGCCAACTCAGCCCGAGCCCTTCAATCTGCAGGTGGACGAGCGGGGAGCTGCCAAGCTCCAGAGCTGGAAACAGCAGGTAGGATGGTAGCAGGTAGCAGGTAGGATGAGAAGGATGAGTGACCAGACTTAACGCAGCTTGTGGAGTTGTAATGGACTTCAGAGGGTGTCCTGCTTGAGGGGGATCAGGAGCTGAGCTTGAGTGTGAGGTTTGTGCTATGAGTTAAGGATTGGTGGATTGTTTTGGGGTGTTTTTTCTCTCTTCATGGTAAGTGATGAGACTTCCTGCAGCTCAATCCCTGTGACCATCTCTGGGCTTGGGGATTTCTTGACATTGCTCTTCTCATGTGAAGCCTGCAGTGGACTCCTGAAACTTTCCTCAGTTTTCAGGCTATTTTTGGCAAAAGTAACTGGAAGGGAACAAGTGATGCAACTTTTTGGCTTTAATACAATTTTATATGCAAATGACTTGATCCAAGTCGAAGTGGCTTTTCCAGCGTTGGGAGTGCTGGTGGGCAGGGGTCTTTTTGCTATAGCTGGCACTTGATGGGCTCTCTTCTCTTGCAGCTTAAAGAAGACTTGAAAAAGCAGAAAGAGGCGGCTTGTTTTAAAGCTCGTCCCAACACAGTGGTGTACCAGGAGCCTTTTGTGCCCAAGAAGGAGAATAAGTTGTTATCAGGTGCAGTACTTGCTACATGGGCTTGGCTGATAACTCATGCAATTACGTGATGTTTAGACTGGCTGTTGCCTCCTCTTTATCAGCATGGCCAGTAGTGCCTTGTATTTAATCAACTAATTCCCTAACAGCTTGTGTCCCCAGGGAGCGGGGGAGTTTCCTCTCTGCTGCCCCTGTCCTGCAGTAACCTGGCAGCTGTATTTAGCAGCTATGCTGCAATTGGGGGGTGATTGATGTGTGCCTGCTTGGGAGAAGGGTAAATAGCGTGTGAGGAGCTCCCTGTGGGGACAGCTGGCATTTCTGCAGGAGCTGTCAGTCTTTTCCTCCCATCTCTAATGAGATGAAGGCATCTACAGCATGGGGTAGACTAAGCTTTGGAGGGTATAAACCAGCCCAAAACTTGTTTGTATTAACAATTGTGTGTGCTTGCTCACTCCAACGAGAACACCCATGATGGGGTAACGTCTGCAGTAACGCTGCTGGAGGTATCTACTAACTGCCCTTGCAAGGTGAAGCACTCCAGAGGGAGGCTTCCATGACACTAGTACTGCTTTGCTTTCCCTGACTGCCTTTGCACCAATGTTATCTCCTCTATTTCTAAACTTAGAGAGCCTTTCTGGTTCTGTAGTTCCTGAAAGCTTTGAGCTGGCAACAGAAAAAAGGGCTAAAGAGCGGCAAGAGTTTGAAAAGTACTTGGCAGACAAAGAAGCCACAAAGGAGAGGCTTCAAGAGAAGGTGAAACAGGAGCAAGAGGAGCGTGAGAAGGAAGAAGTTGCTAAGCTAAGGCAGGAAATGGTAAGTGAGCTGTTTCTGAACAGGAGCTGTAGAGTAACCCATGGGGATGTGTGAACAGAATAAATGAGCTAATGTCAATGTGGAGCTGCCTCAAGACTCCTCTAAGGTTCCCTGTTACAAACTGAGTCCTTGTTAACTTTACAACTGGTCTTAAACAGCAGCTCTGCTGAGGTGACTGCTGGAGCTGTACCCATTGTCACTGGAGCACATTCATCTCTGAAATCCACTGCCCCAGAACTGCTCTGTGTGTTCCCAGTCACCCCTTTCACTGCTACTCACCTACAAGGTTCAGCTTCATCGTACCTCAACAGCGTCCTTCACTTCATCCCCTATTTCTGGTTCCACAGGTTCACAAGGCAAACCCAATACGCAAATACCGCAGTGTAGAAGTGAAGTCCAGTGAACAGCCCCTGACCACGCCAAAGTCTCCCAACTTCTCGGATAGATTCCGGTGCTGATTCATGTCCATGTGATGGCAGGAGGGAGCTCCCATCCTCTGCCCTCTCGGTAGAGAGGGAACAGTTGTTCTTATGTGACTGCTCAGTCTCAACCTTGTTCCTTCATTCTCTCGAGTAGTTTACCTCCACCTGAGGCACAGCAACAGGCCCTGCCACACAGCCTCACCTCATCTCCCCACCTCTTGCTCTCTAAAGACTAAACCAAGTTTTGGTCTTGTATAGAAATATTGTGTACTTGAACTAAATAAAACTCCTAACCTGCTGGCTCGCTCTTGGTAGTGGGCTGAATCCCTCTCCTACAGAAGAGATTTTGGGATCTTGCTTGTGTGAATCTGGTGGAGCTGCCATTGTACATCTAACTATTGGTTTCAAATGTCTCTTTCTGGGTTTTTAGTTTGTGTTAAGCTTAATTTGTGTTAAGCAATGTGAGGCTTCTGCAAGCCAGCATATTGCAGGTCTGACCTTTCGTGTTGATGTTTATTTAGATGAGCACTAATGAATCTTGACCACATTTTATAGTTCTCTGTATATGCAAATATTAAACCTTCTCCTGTTTTATAGCTGAAGTCATTCTATTTGGGGAATTGCTTCACTGGCAAATGACTGTCTGAGAGCTGCCTCCCTGGCTCCTGCCAGAGCCCTTCTCCTGGCTGAATAAACGTCATCTCCTCACCAGTCTAGTGCAGCCAGAACTAAATATAGACCAAGTGCTCTGATGTGCTGGAGGGCAGAACTTCCAGCATGGTGGAGAGGTGATGGAACTTAGATGGTTCTTTACCTTGGAAGATTGATTTTAGGCCTTTCCTTGGACTTGTCTTAGCAAAATCTCTAACTCTTAAAAGGCTGAGTGAGGGTAAGAAAAGGGTTAGGGGTACAACTACATCAGAATGATGATCTTGGATGCTGCTGCTGCCCACTGATGTGCCTGTTTTGCTGTTACTGTTCTGCTCCCATGGTGATGATGTGGTCCAGAAAGGGACTTGCAGGAAGAGGCTGGTGTGGCAGGTGCTGGGAGCTGTGCTTTAAGCTGTAAGCAGGAAGAAGGAGAGCAAGCTCTCTGGTTGAGGCTCGGAAGTGTGTAAGGCTCTTGGGGCTGGCCTTGCCTGACCCTGCTGACATGCAGCCCATGGGAATGGCTGGAGCAAGAGGAACTTGTAACGATGCTCTCCTGAAAGCAAAGACCTGTTGGGCTCACTGGAGGGATGTGGATTTGCCCTTGCCCTGCCATCACCTTCCTGGCACAGTGGTGCTACTTCAAATGATCTGCATGGGGACATCGCAGGACCTCGACGGTGCAGGCAAGGAGCTGCTGCAGCCTCGAGTGCCAGCTCCAGGAGCAGCACATGCTCTGGTGAGTCAGGAAAACCTCGGGGATGATGAGCTGGGGAAGAATGCGAAGGCAAGCGGGAGAACAAGGCTGCTGAGCTGGAGCAGATGCCAACCCTGCGAGGATGGAGCAAGGATTTCCGTGATGGCCCTACATGGCCTCTGCCACAGCCCTGAGGAAGGCTTTGGGTGCTTGACAGCTTGTCTGTGGTTCCCCAGCCATCTCACAGGGTCTAATAAAAGGCATTACCTCCTCCTGCAAACATGGCCTGCTCTGGTCCTCGGGCACTGCAGATGCACCATGGGGGCTGCTGTGCCCTACAAGGGTATGGGGCATTAGGGGAGCTCTCAGGCCGTGCTGTGGCTCCCATGGGCTGGTGTCAGTGTAACCTGTCCCCTGGGGAGGAGGAAAGTGCTGATGTGCTGGAAAACTGCCCCTGTGAGGAAAATGTAAAAGATGGGGTTCTGGAGGAGCTGAATGTCAGGGTTTGGTTGAGGCTTCAACAGCGACAGGGGGGCAGGAGCCATTCCCAGACCCAGGGGAGTACAAATGGGAGAATAACATGACTGGGCCGGGGTTTCAGAGTGCTGCTTCAGCACATGCCCTGCGGCCAGGGCAGGCTGGCTGATATCTAAACCCCATGTTGCTGGCTGGGTTGTGCAAAACCATTCCTCTGTTCAGGGCTTGAATCTCATCACCTCCCTGGGGGTGATTTGAGAGCAGGTAGTGCTGGAGCTGGGAACAGGCTTCCCCTGACGCATTGAGTTGTTACTGAAGTGATTTGCTGAACTTGGACTAGAGTGGGCTAAGAGGCAGATGATGCTGTTTCCATGGGCTTACATGTTGAAGGGTGGCTGAGCTGGGCAAGATCTTATCAGCTGGTGAACGGGGTTCTTATGAAAAGCTTTGATGCTGCTTTCAAACCCACAGCTTTGCTTCTCGCCTTTCCACTGGGATACCTCGTTGGCTGTCAGCATGGCCTGGCACGACATGGACAGGTCCTGGTGCTTTGAATCCATGCTGGCTGCTCCCTGCTGTCACCGCTGGCAGCCGCGGAGCCCCCCTTGATGCTGCAGGGCTCCAGGACCATTTTGCTGTCGCTTTTCCTTGCCTTTTTCTCTCCCTTCAATGGGTCCGGTCCCAGCCCCGGGGCAGCTCTACCGGGGAAGTCCTCGGTGCTGAGGGCAGCGGCGCTGCCCCGGGGCCGGGCTGGGCTGCGCTCCGGTGGGTGCTGCTCTCGATTTAGCCGGGTGTTGGGTTTCCGGGCCCGGGGGTGCGCGAACCTCCCCGCAGTGCGAGCGGAAAGGTTAAAGAGCGCGGCTGGGTTGTGACAACCCCGTCGCTAGGGAGCTGCGTGCTTGATGCTGCGCCAGAGCGGGCGGGTTTCCAACGGCGCCTCTGGCTTCAGCTCCTGAATGGGGAGGGAAAAGAGCCCAGCCCCGTTCCGAGAAGCCCTGGTGGTGGCTGGGGTTTGCCCCTGGGCTCTGCAGGGCACTGCGCTGTGCGCTGGGGTCAGGGTTGATGGACCAAGGCATCCCAAATGCTGGTGTGCAGCAGCTCTTGCCCTTCGCTGCACATCTGTCTTTGGGGATGGTTTTCAGCCTGTTTCTCTTTACCCATCAGGGAATTTCATCTCGTAGCAGCAGGACGCTCATTCTGCACCTGTGCCCCCTTTGAAGAGCCATTCCCATGGCTCCCCAGCACTGCTGTGTCTGCTCTCACTTCACTTTCTCCCCTTGTCCCAGTGCTTCACACCCAAACAGCAGCCTTGGTGCATGTGTAAGGCTGCAGGTGCTCTGGGAACGTTGGTGGCTTCCAGGTAGGTCCTGTCTCTCCCTGGGGGTTTTAGCCCAGCTCCTGGTGAGTGGATGTGCTCCTTCCACCCAGTGTGAAGCAGTGGCAGTGTTTGCCTTGAATGACAGTGGTGGCCCCCAGGTGCCTGGCAGCTCTGGGAAAGGTGATTCCAAACTGTATGCTGGCGATGACAGTCAGTGGGCAGAGGCCCCGAGCATGGCGTTAGCCAGTCATTCCCCTGGCATTCCCTGTGGAGGCCAAGGTGGGGGGACTCCTGCTTGCCACCGGAGCAGTGCCCGTGCTGGGAACATGCACTGTGGGTGCTGCCATCCATGAGTGCTGCAGGTGCTGGTGATGCTCCGACCTCTGCATGTGCGCAACTGCATTGGTGCTGCTGGTTGGAGCCGTGTGCCTGCTCCCTGCTGCTTCCCATCACATTCCAGGTTCTGTCCCTCGACATAGGAAAAAGGAGGCTTGTTACCTCCAGTGTGGAGCTGGGCTCCTTGGAGCAGCAAATCTGAGCTGTGAGGGCTGGAGCAGGGGAGCCCAGTGTCTGCACCGCTCTTGGGATGCTGCCACAGCCTGTGGTGGTGGCCACACGAGTCCCAGGGGGGAGCAGACAGGGCTCATGGTCTGGCAGGACTTGAGCTCCATGTGGCTGCAGGACAGGGGGCTCTGGAGGAGCCCCCAGTAATTCCAGCCTCCCTGGGGGCACCGGGACCTGCTCTCGCTGCTTTGTCACCATCCCTGAGCCCCAGCCTCCCCTGTCCTGCCCAGGGGAGCACCATTGCAGCGAGGGGCTGAGCCCTTCCTCCTGCAGCCGTTCCTGCTGCTCTGACATTGACAGGCGAGGTCCTGGGGTTCTAATAGTCAGTATCACTGAAGAGCTTCTCCCTGCACCCCTGGGTCCTGTTACCAGGGATTCCTCCTGCACCCACTGCCTGCCTCCACCCCAGCAGCAGGCAGCTGCCTGCGTGCCCTTGTGAGCGAGGCTTTCCTCACCTGAAGGTTCCAAGGTTTAAATGGGGCTCTGCTGCAGTGGGGAACCTGGGGTAGCCCTTGGGACAGCTTCAGTGTCCTCCGTGGCCATGGCCCTGCCTTTGACCAGTTCTATTTATGGCCACTGCAGCCCTGGCATGGGGTAGCCCATGGTGCTGCCCCCCTGGGGGTTTTCCATCCCCAATTTCAGCACTGCCAGACCATACCCTTGGGATGCAGCAGCACCTTCAGCAGGGGCTGGTGATGCCTGATCCCTTCAGCAGCTCCAGCTCCTTTGTTTCTTCTGCTAATCCTCAAAACTCATTTTGCAGGGCATTAATGTCTTTCAGGTGGTTCCAGAGGATGCTGCCACTGGCCAGTGCCCAGTGCCCAACTGCCGTCAGTTCTGCTCCACGGACCTGTGGCCATGCCCTTGGGTGCCACATTGTGCTCCTGGGGCTGCCTTCCCAAAGGGCCGATGCGTGGGGGACAGAGCTGGCCACAGCCCATTGCCTGGGGGCCAGCACTGTCACTGCTTGCTTCCAGCCGCCATCCCCAGGGGTGGGCAGTGGCCACCTGGTGTCATCTAAGGGTGCCTTGGAAGCCCTTGGCTGCTTGGGCTGTGTCTATCGCAGCCAGGCCACCCCATGGGATGTCCCTGGGCGCTGCGGGTCCGCGCATCCCGGCCCGCGGGGCAGTGCCGTGTCCTTTGAACGGGCTCCAGCACGACAGGTGCTGGGAAAGGGCCGGCTCCCGCTGCTGTAACGGATCCTCCTCTGCCCGCGCTAATCCGGCTCCGTTACACCCGGCATAGAAGAGGCTGCTCCCTCCCGGCGCTGCCACAGTGCGGATGCTGCCGTCCTGACCGCCCTCTGCACCGGCAACAGGTAAAGGGGCCGGGAGGGGTCCCTGGGGCACGGGAGCCCCCAGCCAGGGAGGAAAGGCTCCGTCCCCGCTCTGAGCTGTGGGATGTGGGTCTGCTCCGTTAGAGATAGCTCTGCTGTAGCTCCTGTTCCACTCAGACCAGCAAGTGCCTCCCTTCTTACTGCGGTCGCTGGTGGGCTTGTTCTGGGGCTGTGCTGGTTTCTGAGTGGTTGCTCAGGCAGCGCAGGGGTGTTTTGGGGCAGGGGAACGGCGGCGGCAGCACAGGGAAAGCAGCGGAGCCCGGGACAGAGCTTGGGGTCGGGGATCGGGTGCTGGTTTGGAGGCAATTGGTTGGCATCAACGGGTCCCTTTGGTGGGGAGGGCACAGAAAGAAGCTGTGGTCACGACCGGGCAGGGCTGAGCCCTTGGGGAGGGCAGTGCCAGGGATGCCCACCCCACAGCCGCTCTTTCCTACCACACCATCGAGGGATGTGGCCCTAATCTGGCACCATGGCTGTGCCGCGGCTGCTGTTTGCGCTCCGGAGGCTCCGTGGCAGCAACAGGTGCCGGCGTCGGGCCTCCGGTCAGTCACCGAGCGGCAGATACCGGGGCACAATGGGGCAGTGCAGGGACCTGCAGGCACATGTGGCCACCAGCCTTGCGCTACAGCCGGGACACGGCCCTTGGCTCGGTGGCCTCTGTTTGCCCCTGTTCTGTGGGAGCAGAGCCGCTGCCCGGGCCCCGCTGAGCCCCTCTGCAGGCCCACGGAGCTCTCAGCTCCTGACTTCTCTCCCGCAGGATCCTCGCTGAGCCAGGAGCACCCCAGGGCAGGCGCCTCCTGCCCGCAGCATCCCCATGGAGCAGGGCGCTGGGGCGGGCAGCGTGCCCGGTGCTGGGGGTCCTGGTGGCACAGCTCCCCCCGAAGCAGAGGGCACTGCAGCCCCAGCGTCCCCCCAGGCTGCCCAGCCCCAAGGGGGGATGGAGACGTCTGCCACCGAGGTGCGGGATGGAGGGAAGGACAAACCCGGGCAGGAGAAGGCTCCGGCTGCTGCTGTGGCACAGGATGGAGGGAAGGCAGAGCCTGGGCAGGAGAAGGCAGGAGGAGAGGCTGGAGGAGCGAAGGCAGAGCCAGTCCCAACTGCTCCAGAGCTGCAGGATGGAAAGAAGGCAGCGCTGGCAGAGGGAGCTTCAGCTGAGCAACACGATGGAGGGGAAGCAGCACCTACAGAGGAGAAGGTGCCGGATGCTGCCAAGGCCCAGGATGAAGGGAAGAATGGGCCAGGGAAGGAGAAGGCTGCAGCTGCAGGAAAGCCTGAAGGAGAGCAGGCAGCATCCATGGAGGAGAAGGCTCCAGCTGCTGCTAAGGCACAGGATGGAGGGAAGGATGAGCCCAGGGAGGAGAAGGCTCTGGCTGGAGGAAGGCGCAAAGGAGAGCAGGCAGAGCCCACAGAGGGGAAGGACCTGGCTGGAACAGAGGCTCAGGATGGAGGGAAGGATGAGCCCACGAAGGAGCAAGCCCCTGGTGGGTTAGAGCCTGAGGGCAGTGGGAAAGCAGAGCCCATGGAGGAGAAGGCTCCGACTGCAGTGGAGGCTGAGGAAGGAAAGGAAAAACCCACCAAGGAGGCAGCCTTGGCTGCAGCACAGGCTCAGGATGGGGGCAAAGAATCTGCAAAGGAGAAACCCACATCTGGGGCCAAGGAGAAGGCTCCAGCTCCTGTGAAAGCCCAGGATGGAGGGAAGGCAGCAGCAAAGGCAGAGAAAACCCCAGCGGATAAAAAACCTGTGAAGACGAAGGCTCCAGCTACTGCAAAGGCTCAGGATGGAGAGAAACAAGTGGCAAAGGCAGAAGAAGCCTCAGCTGCAAAAACGGCTCAAAAGGGTGACAAAGAGGAGCCTGCAAAGGAGAAAGCCGCAGGTGCTGCGAAGGCTCAGAATGGAGAGAAGGCAGCAGCAAAGGCAAAGGAAACCCCAGCTGCAAACAAGCCTCAAGGTGGAAGCAAAGAGGAGCCTGCAAGGGAGAAAGCCCCGGCTCCTGCAGCAGTGCAGGATGGAGGGGGGAAAGCTCCAAAGGTGGAAAATCCCCCAGCGGCATCGAAGGCTCAGGATGGAGGCAAGGAAGAGCCTGCCAAGGAGGAAGCCACGGCTCCGGCAAGGGAGGAGGCTCCGGCCGCTGTGAAGGCTCAGGATGGAGGGGCGAAAGCTGCTGAGGTGGAATCTCCCCCAGCTGCGGCAGAGGCCGGGGCTGCAGGCGAGGAGCCCGCAGAGGCAGCGGCCACGGCTGCGGCCCCTGGTGAAGGGGAGCAAGCAGCGAAGGAGAAGACGGGCAAGCAGCAGCCGAGGGGCTCCGAGCCCCCGCGCCCGGCTCTGCTGCAGAGCCTGAGCTGCCCGGCCGCCTGCCGAAGGTACCCGCACCCTCCTGCGCTGGGTCCCGTCCCCCGCTGCGCCCCGGGTCCCGCTGTGCTCGGGGCGCTGCGGCCTCGGCTCTGCTCATCTCCTGCTCCTGCTTCCAGGGACGAGCAGCCCTGGGCGGAGGGGCCGGCGATGGAGGTGATACTGGAGGAGAGCACGGTGATGGAGCCGGCAGAGCCCGGCCCGGTCCCGGCAGCCCAGGGGGACCTGCAGCCCCCGGAGCAGCCCCCCGGCACCCCACAAGAGAGGACATTGCCCAGTGCCACGGGGCAGGCCCCGGAGGCAGAACCACCCCCGAGCCCCTACCTCACCCCCGACTTCGGCAAGGAAGACCCTTTCGAGATACTGGGTAAGGCTGTGGGGCACCTGCCTTGTGCCCACACCCCGGGACCCTCTGTGGGGCAGCAGTCGGGGGGTCCCTGCACCCTGCCTGCTGCCTGTGCTGCCATCCCATGCTGCCTGCTCATGCTCTTGGCTCGTCGCCTGCCCGGTGGCCTTCGAGCTCCTGTTTCACTGTAAACAGGGCTAAATGCGTCGTGTCCCCTCCCCGGGCTGCTCCGGCCTCAGCCTGGCACCGGGAGGAAGAGGAGCCCCGGGAGTGACAACCGCCGCCTGGCCGGTGGCAGGGGACAGCGCGTCCCCGTGTCCGGCGGCGCTGCCCTTGCGGGGGCCGCAGGGCTTTGGGGTGCGTGTGGGGCTCCTGCCCTCGCCTGGGGAAGGGGGCCCAGGGCTGGTTTGGGGCGCGCTGGGCGAGCAGCGCCTCGTGGTGGCCCGGAGAGGGTGACACGCGGCAGCGTGGCCTGGAGAGGGCGAGCGTGACCTGCGGGATGGTGGGGAGCGGGTGGGTGCCGTGCAGCGCCGTGGTGCTGTGGGCAGTGCTGAGGGTCCCCATCAGGGGATGCTCCATCCCCTGGGGCGGGAGGCAGCCAAAAGCCCCTGATTTGCAGTGGGACACTCGGTACCGGGCCGCATCCTGCACCCACAGGCTCGGCTGGGCAGTGCCACCGGGTGCTTCACTTCACCCAGCACCTGGATGTGCTCCCAGCCCAGGGCACCCTGGGGTGCCCATCAGCGGGGTCCGGGCCGTTCCCCCGCTCACCCCAACCGTCCTCTCTGGACAGATGATGTCCCTCCGCCACCAGCACCCTTTGCTCACCGCATCGTCACCCTGCGGTCTGCCAGCATCAGCTCCCAGTTCAACCTCAGCTCCAAGGAGATCCTGGGGGGGTAAGGAGGGGCCCGGGGAACTTGGGGGGCACCCGGCATTCCCCCAGCACTGCCCAAGCTGCTATCCTGCCTTAGGCAGTGGCTTTGGGTCAATGGGACTTACCTTGTCACGAGGGGTTGGCGCTTTAGGCAGAGCGGGTGCAGACGGGTGTGCAGGGTGGGGGTCTCCGTCAGCCTGGGTGGTTGATGGTGATGGCATCGCCTTCTCTTCCTCCCCAGGGGCAAGTTTGGTGAAGTCCACACGTGCACAGAGAAGCAGACGGGGCTCAAGCTGGCAGCCAAAGTGATCCGGAAGCAGGGTGCCAAGGACAAGGTTTGAGCGATGCCAGAGTGGTATGGCCTAGGTGGTGGGTGCCAGCGTCATGCATTGTGTGCCTGTGATGCTGTGGCACAGCCTGTCCCAGTGCCGGTGGCCAGGACTGACCAGCACGGGGCTCTTCTGCAGGAGATGGTGCTGCTGGAGATCGATGTGATGAACCAGCTGAACCACCGCAACCTCATCCAGCTCTATGATGCCATTGAGACGCCGCGGGAGATCATCCTCTTCATGGAGTTGTGAGTGCTGGGGCAGTGCTGTGAGAGGCCTGATGCCTGGGTGAGGGGCATCACCATGGGGATGCTCCAGACATGGAGCAGATGTGCTGGACCCTGACTGAGCAGAAGGGGTTGGCCTCAGGGAATGTCCTCCTCCTTGCCTGTCCCCTCTTGGGCACCAACCTGGCTCACTCCAAGCTCAGAGGCAACCTCAGGCTTTGCCTGGCCAGGACAGCATCTCCCTCTCTCACGGCTGTGTTGAGGATGGAGGTGACCCAGGTCTTTCCCATGCAGCTCTATGAGCCCTGGGGAGCTGCGGTCTCCTGTCTCTACACCAGCATCCCCATGGAGAGGCTGGACTGGGTCCCCATGGCATGCAGGGGCCGCCAGGTGACCCCGCTCTCTGTCCCCATGCAGCGTGGAGGGCGGCGAGCTCTTCGAGCGGATCATCGATGATGACTACCAGCTGACGGAGGTGGACTGCATGGTGTTCGTGCGGCAGATCTGCGAGGGCATCCGCTTCATGCACCACATGCGCGTCCTCCACCTCGACCTCAAGGTGTGGGGCTGGCAGCAGGGACACGGGGGGCAGTGGGTGGGTCAGCACAGAACCCCTGGGCTGCCAGGTCTGTGCACTGGGCACATGTTCCCTCTTGGCAGTGGGGCAATGGTCTCTGTCCCTACAGCCTGAGAACATCCTCTGCGTTGCTGCCACTGGGCACATGGTGAAGATCATTGACTTTGGGCTGGCTCGAAGGTCAGCTCCCTCCCTCCTCCTTGTCCTCCCTCCCATGCTGCAGCTCTGCAGCCCTTTGGGGTGCTGGGACCCCCAGGACCTGCTCTGGGCTGTGGTTGGGCCATGGCTGCCAGCCCTGGCTCTCCCTGGCTGGCACAGGAGGGCTGGGGAGGGCAGCAGTGGTTTGGGGGAGCAGCCCATCCCCCTCCTGCTGACACCCCCCCCCCATGCAGGTACAACCCCCAGGAGAAGCTGAAGGTGAACTTCGGCACCCCTGAATTCCTCTCCCCTGAGGTGGTCAACTACGAGCAGGTCTCCTACACCACGGACATGTGGAGCATGGGCGTCATCACCTACATGCTGTATGTCGGGGCTGCTGGTGCCATGCTGGGGAGCAGAGCTGTTCTGGCTGCTTAGTGGGGTGCTGGATGGGGCAAGGGTGCTGGATGGGGCAAGGGTGCTGGGGGTCTGTGCCCACATCTGCAGGCAGGATATGGTGCCAGCAGCCACACTGTGCATGGCTGGGGCAGCCCTTGGCCTGACTGGCTCATTCTGGGGGTCTGGAAGGTGCTACAGCCTGGGGGGTCTCACTCCTCACCCCCTGCACCCCCAGGCTCAGCGGCCTCTCCCCCTTCCTGGGTGACAACGACACCGAGACGCTCAACAACGTCCTGGCTGCCAACTGGTACTTTGATGAGGAGACCTTCGAGAGCGTCTCCAATGAGGCCAAGGACTTTGTTTCAAACCTCATCATCAAGGACAAGAGGTGCGGGGCTGGCAGCAGCCACGGGAGTCCTGGGGTGGCATCCAAGCCGTGTGCCCAGCCCCTGGGTACCACACACTGCCCTTTGCAAGGGGACCAGCAGCATCTCCTGATGTCCTGTACCAAAGGAGCCTCATGTGGCCCTGCCCTTGCTGCTGGCTGTCCCCTGCAGAGCTCCTTGTCCCTCTATGTGTCACCTGCCCCAAGCAGGATGTGTTGAACCCTTGGGGTCCTGCCCGGCCCCTCTGATTCCTTCTGGCTGGTTCATGGGGTTCTGGGGCTCCTGAGTGGCTGGAGAAGGGGCTGATCGGAGGTGATGCTTCTCCTCTCGCCCCCAGCGCCCGGATGAGCGCCAGCCAGTGCCTGGAGCATCCCTGGCTCAACAACCTGGCCGAAAAGGCCAAACGCTGCAACCGGCGGCTCAAGTCCCAGGTGCTGCTCAAGAAATACGTCATGCGGCGGCGCTGGAAGGTGCGGGGGGGGCAGCCCGGGGAGGGACAGTGGTGCTGCGGGGTGCCAGCCTCCACCTGCACTGGTGGGTGGCTTGGGGGACATGGATGGGTCTGCATCACTGCCTGGGTACAAGGGCCGGGGACCCTGCTCATTGAAAGGGGCTGGACCTCAGAAGGTCCCTTCCAACCCAGTTATTCTATGATTCTCTGAACTCATAAGCTTGGAGAAAGGGCTCCCCAGCCCCAGGTCCTCTGTGTGGTTGCCCCCACAATGGGATCCTTATCAGTGTTGGCCCCTTCATGGTCATCTCCCCTGTGCCCATCCCAAGAGCACCTTTTAAGGGCAGGAACAGCATCAGGACAGGGTATGGGATGAGCCCCAGCATCAGCCCTGTGCTGCTATCCCATGCACCCCGGCTGTTCCCGGGCGGCTGCCCCCTTGTCCCCAGCCCAGGGTGCAGGGTCTGGCTCAGCCTCCGGCGCTGCAGCCCCTGCTTCCCCTTCACAGAAAAACTTCATCGGGGTGTGCGCTGCCAACCGCTTCAAGAAGATCACCAGCTCGGGGTCCCTGACAGCGCTGGGCATCTGAGCGAGGGCTCTGCGGGGAGCCGAGGCCAGAGAGGCACCGCTTCAGAGGGTCTCACCTCAGTCTGGCTTCTGGACTGCAGCAGGACCCTGCTGGGGGCCTCAATTCCCACTGTGGGGCCAGGGGCTGGAGGTGCTCAGCCCTGTCCCTGCCCGTGCTGCTGCGAGATGATGCTCTGGATCTTATGTCACTGTGGCAAATGCTGCATCCCTGCTCCGTGCCCCATGCCACCACCTCCATGGGTGCTGCTCTGCTGTGTTCCTGGGACTGCACCTGCCTTGGCACCCAGCCCCTGTGAGATTCATTGGGGCTGGGACACCACCGGGCTCCTCACCTGCACTCGCTCCTGCACTGAGCTCATCCCGCCCCAGGGACCTGCTGCTGGGAATGCCAAAAACATCCCTGCCCATCCCCGTTGAGCCGATGCTCCTGACTGGATTTCCTTGGACTGCGAGGCTGCTCCTGAGCTGTGGTTTCTGATCTCACCCCTGGCCTGGCTGCGCAATGCCCAACCCACGGCATCTCTGCTCCGTTTGGGCTTCCTTCCTGTGGTTTTGGAGGAGAAAGGTTGGTCTGGCCTGAGCCCCACGGCCTGAGCTCCTGTCCTGCTCATGGACTGTGTGGTGCTTGTTGCTGGCCGGGTTTAAACCACGGCACCCTCCCTGCACCCTCTCTGTTCCCTTGGAGCCAAGGCTTGCCCATTCTGCCTGTAAATGCCGCAGCCCTATGCTGCCTTCCCTGGCTCTGGACCCTGAGCCGCCCTGCCCAGCTCTGCTGTTTGGCGTGAGGACGCGGAGGGCAGGCGTGGAGCCTCACCCCTGCGCTTTGGCACCGGAGCTGGGGCTGCGCATCCTCCTCCTCCTCCTCCTCCCTCTCCCTGGCCGGCCACGCGTGCGGGCGCGGCGCTGGCCCCGAGCTGCGGCTCGCACAGGAAGGGAGGAAGCGGCGAGCGCTCTTCCAGCACCGTCCCCAGCTGGGAGGCAGCGAGGGAAGAAGGAGGCTTTGTGTTCCTGCTGCCCTGCCTGCCCTCCGGCTCTGCCAGCGGGGGAACAGCGCAACCTCTGCTTCCCCCGACGCCGCCAGATCAAGATGAGCGAGGAAATGCGGAGCAGCTGCACCGCGCTCCCCCGCTCCGGCCCGACCACCAACACAGCGGAACTGCCGGGACCCACCGGGCTGCGGGAGCCGGCGCTGGCCCCGCTCCTCCGACTCACCCCGGGCCCCTTCCCCTCTGCCCGCGCCCGCGGGGCTCCCGGGTGCTGCTGTAGGATGAGCATCCCCACGGCTTTGCAGCTCCCAGCGCTGCCCGTGCGGGGATAGGGGCTGGTGAGGAGCGGTCCTGGGGTTCCCTTGCCCTCCAGCTTTGGCTTTTGCTGTGGCCAGGGCTGTGTGTTTGCTCCAGGGTTGCCTGTGCCCTTTGTGCCTGCTGGAAGAACTCTGGGGAGAGACCAGGGGTGGCACCAGACCCCCAGCCCCACCGGGGGCTTTGAGCTCATCCCCCTGGGGCAGGGGCCACTTCTCGTGGGGTCCTGCCTGGCTCTTGTCTTCTTGTAAATAAATGTACAGGTCTTCCCGCAGCCCTCCCCCCCCTCCCAGCCCCCTGGGATTTGGGTGTCACTCCGGCCACCTCCCTGTGCCTCTGCTCCTCACCACTGCAATCTGAGGGCTGCAGGTAACCGAGGAGGGGATGGGATGGGATGGGATGAGATGTCTTGGCCGTAGAGCAGAGGGGACAGAACGGGGTCCCGGCTGCGCAGAAATGGTCTGAACACCCCAGGGTACTGGGGCAAGGGCTAAGGTGTCCTCACAGCTTCACCGTCTGCCCGTGGGGGGTGGGATGCCCAGGTCACGGCTGGTGTGGACCAGGTGCCCCCTGCGCCCGGGGATGCAGCTGGCCCCGAAGCAGTTAAGGCCGCCGGGGCCCGGACGCTGCCTCCTGCCGCGGGCGTCCCTCCCAGGCGCTTCCTGCCGGCAGCCTTTGACCGGTTCCTGTCGGTGACCACCCCGCGGGCCTGGAAGCCAGCGCGGCCCCATCTGGTTTGAGTTACGCTCCGCGGCCCTGACGTCTCCTTCCTGTCTGGCCCCGGGGGCTGCAGGGCCCTGCCGTGGGGTGGCCCTCGGGGCTCCCGGCCAGGCCCTCACCCACAGCTGCTCCTGGCATCCTGAGCTGCTTTATGGGCTCAGTTCCTGAACATGGCACAGGGGTCCAGAGGCACCGGCACATCCCAGTGCCCCAAACATGGGGTAAGGGACCCTCACCCCCACCACCCCACCCACTTCTCCATCCTCTCCTGCACTGAGACCCCACAGGGGCACCCATTGTGCTTTCATCAGAGCCAGGAGAGTGGGGTTGTGGGCTGGCACCTGTGGAAGCAGCCATGGCCCCATCCCATGCACCCGAATGAGGGGCAGAACAGGGGTCAGGAGCCCCCAGAACCGTGGGGAAGGGACACATTCAGCTGGGGCCTAGTGGGCACAGTGATAGGGCTGATCCTGATCCAGCAAAGGCTATAGCACCCAGTGCCATCCCTTGTATGGGGTGACCTGGTCACCCCCACATACACCTGGCTCAATCTGGGGTGTTTGCATGAGTGCCCAAAGCACCCATCCTGGGGCCTTGAACACTCGCACTCAGCCTTTCCCCATCCCTGCACCCATCCCTATGGCACCCACCCTGCCCACTGGGTCCTGTAGGGAGGGAAGGGGAGCAGGCAGACCTCCAGCACCGGCACCACCGGCAGCAGGTTCAGCCTGTGACCAGGTGCAGTCCAGTCCCCATCCACGGCACGGCCCATGCTGGGAACGGGCGAGCGGGCTGGGGGCCAGGCCACCCACTGCGAGCACGGGAGGAGCAGGGAGAGCCGGTGCCGTGAGCCGGGGTGGGTGCCGAGGAGGGGAGCGCTTGGGCTCCCCATTCCCGGGGGGTGCAGCTTGCGGGACAATGGGATGCTCCGTGCGGTGCCGCGCTGCTCCCAGGCCAGGGACCCCGTCCCCGTGTTCCCAGGCGCCGTGGGGAGCCGGGGCGGGCGGGCTCGGGGCCTGGCCACGCTGCGTGGGAACCAGACGGCCCCTGGGCACAGCCGCGGCCCCGCTTCCTGCGGCGCCCCCGGGGAGCGCGCAGGAGGGAGCTGAGGTCAGCGCGCTCGCCGCGCCGGAGCCGCCAGCATGATGTAGGCGCGCAAATATTGTTTTCCACTGGGTAAGGGAGAAACTAAAACGGGAGAAGAGAGAGGCCGGGGCTGAGCGGCCCCCCCCGCCCTGCGCGGGGCTGGGACGCAGCCATGGCCCCGCCGTCTGGGGGCTGATAACGGGGCTGACGCGGCCACAGTGCTCCCTGGCCCCGAGTGACGCAAGCGCTGTCCCTCGGTGCCAGCGCAGCCCCCGCAGAGACCCCCGGCATTGGCCAAACTGGGGTCCCGTTGGGCTTAAGGAGCCTCAAACCCGCTCCCCACATCAGCGTGCGGTGCCCTCCCCAGCTCAGCAGCCTCCCCCTGTGCCCGCCTGAGGCTGCTGTGCCGTGGGGTCCCCTCTCCCAGTCGGGTGGGCAGGATGGGGGCATGGGCTCAGCACTCCAATTGGCAGCGTCGCTCTGCCCCTACTCCCGCACTGCAGGAGATGCTGTTCCAGTGGAAAGAGGTCGCTGGCTGGGTCACACCCTGCCCACCCCGTGCCCCCCAGCCCTCCCCGGTGCCCAGGCCGGTGCCGGCAGCAGTGACTCAGCCGGTGCCTCCTCACCAGCAGCCGCCCGGTGTGATTCAGATCGGAGGAATCCGCTTTCCCTGCCCGTTCCCACCGCAGCCCCTGGCACAGCCGGGCTCTAGGGGTGCCCTGGCCTCGGGGTGTCTGCAGAGACCTGGTGGGACCCCAGCCGGACACTGGCACAGCCCTGAGCAGGGAGGGAGCCCAGTCCCGACAGAGCAAAGCCCCAAGCAGAGTGGCACCACCTCACCAGCATCTTTCTGGGGCCGTGTCCTGAGGCTGGTGCTGGTTGTGCCATGGGAGAATCCAGGCGCTCTGAGTGGTCCCAGGCACAGTGAGGCAGCAGCAGGGCTCCGTGGGGGCTCACTCCTGCTGCAGCACATCCTTTTGCCCCTCACGGATGTGGTTCCCTCCTGCTACCCCAGGACAGGGCTTCGCATGCTCCTGGCTTCACGTTGTCCCCAGCATCTCCCAGAGACACAGGACCTGGATGTGGGTGCCTTGACCCAGGCCATGCCCTGTCCCCCTGCGGCCTCACTGCATCCACCCAGAAATCACCAATGGAGGGACCAGCTGAGATGAGGGCTGTGCCGGTGGCCTTGGGGACACGTGTGCCCCAGCCAGCGCCCAGGATGGGGCAGAGGGTCCCCAGTTCTCCCCTGCCCACCCCGAGCGGGGCACTGAGACCACAGAGGCAGCGTTGGGGAATGCGCTTTATTGGGTGCAGGGGGCCGGTCCCTCACTCGAAGAAGAACATGCCGGGTGTCCGGTAGAGGCAGGGGGGCAACCCCAGGGGGTACCCATTGCCCCCCTGCAGCGGGATCGCCCCCCCCGGCCCCCACGGCTCCTTCTGCTCTCCCGCCCGTGGTCCCACGGCCCCGAAGGGCGCCTGTCGGGGGGCAGCGGGGGCCGGGGGCGCCGCGGCCAGGAGATGCTCGAGCGCGGTGCCGCAGGGCCGCTCCTTCACGCAGAAGCTCAGCGCCTGCACCCGGCACTGGAAGCTGCTGCCCAGCGCCTCGGGGCCCGAGCGGCCGAAGGAGCCGAAAACGGGCAGGGGGGGCTGCGCGTAGCCCTCCCCCTCCAAGAAGCAGGACGGGGGCGGCTTGCCCGTGCCCAGGAGGGGGCTGGGGAACGCGGGGGGCACCTGCCCGAAGGGTTGGCCTGGCCCCAGCCCCGGGGGGGCCGGCTCCTCACTCTCCAGCTGCCCCGGGGGGGTGCCGGGGGGGGGCGGCGAGTCCTGCTGGGCATCCCTGTGCTGGGCGGGCAGCAGCGCGGGCAGCAGCGCAGCGTGCGGCGCCGGCCGCTCGTACTGACCTGGCCGGGGCAGCTGCAGCGCGGCCGGGAGCCCCCCGAGGGCAGGGTCCTTGGGCAGGCGGCTCTCCGGGGGGGCGAGGAACGGCCCCTTGGGCTGCGGCGCGTCCGGCAGGTACAGGCAGGGCTGCCTGGCCTTGGGGGGCTGTCCCCGCACACAGGGCTCGGCGCACCCCGGCGCTCCGGCCCCCTCGGGCAGCGTGGTGGGGCTTGGCAGGCACCCCGTGGCCACCGGTGAGGGGTAGCCCCCCTCTGCCTTCCCCTCCTCCGGCAGCGGGGCTGCGGGAGGGCCCCGTGCCCGCTGCCTTGGGGGCTTCCCGCGCCCCTCGTCCCCATCGGTGCCCGGTGCATCCCGGAGGCCTCTTTTCCTGGTGAAGCGCCGTCGACGCCGCAAGAAGCTGCCGTTCTCGAACATGTTGTAGCAGTCGGGGTCGAGCGTCCAGTAGTTGCCCTTGCCCGGCTTCTTGTCGTCTCGGGGCACCTTAACGAAGCACTCGTTGAGGGAGAGGTTGTGGCGGATGCTGTTCTGCCAGCCCTGCTTGTTCTCCCGGTAGAAGGTGAAGCGACCCATGATGTAGCGGTAGATGCCACTGAGGGTGATGCGCTTCTCGGGCACGCTCTGAATGGCCATGGTGATGAGGGCGATGTAGCTGTAGGGTGGTTTGGTGGCCTCGGCGCTGGGGAAGGGGCCGCCGGACTGCTCGGGGGCCGCTGGGCTGCGCAGCACCGTGTCGCCGACGGGGAGGTCCGGCTGCATCCTCCCGGCAGCCGCGGTGCTCCCGCTCTGCCGCCCGGCCCCGGCACGGCCGTTAAAACCCGCTGGCGGCCCCTCCTCTCCCAGGGCGGAGCAGGGCTCCGGCCGCCAGCGCTGGTCCCTGCGGGCGGGCGGGCGGACAGAAGGATGCGCTGCCAAGACCTGCGGCGAGCAGCCGGCGGCCCCGGGGCTGGCACGATGCGGCCTCCCGGGGCGGAGATGGGCAGTATCGGCCTTGGCTGAGCCCTTGGTATGGTCCCCGGGTTCCCCAGCCTCTTTTCCCATGGCAAGTTCCCAAGACCTGGGTCTCATCCTGAACTGCCCATATTGTGCAGCTGGGACCTGGACAGGGCTGATGCGGATGGGGCTGCTGATGGGGATGGGGTTGCTGATGGGGATGGGGTTGCTGATGGGGATGGGGCTGCTGCCCCTCCACACCCCAGAGCCTGTTTTCTCCCAGCCTGGGTCTGTGCCAGATCGTGTGCACTGTGCTGGACCCTGTGCACTGTGCTGGACCCTGTGCACTGTGCTGGACCTCTGCTCTGTGCCAGGTCCCCACACCGTGCCAAAGGAGTTGCTTCCAGGTTACAGCACGAACCCGCCTCCCAGGAGCCCGCCCACTCCGTTCATCAGGGAAACTGAGGCACAGGCAGTGAGTACCTCTGAGACAGTCTCAGCAGAGCAGCTGATGGGCACCCCGCTGCTGCCTGCCCCCCACCAAGGGGCTGGACCTGGGGCAGAACAAGTCCAGCTTCCTCAGCTGCCTCTGCCTCCCTTAGACCAGCACCAGCCTCCCCACTGGAGCCAGAGGTACCAAAACACAACCTTTATTCCTAAGGTTTGCAGACGGTGAGTCCTGGTGCTGCAAGGAGTGAGGGCAGAGCTGGCTCTGCCCCAGCTCACCCAACAACACAGCAAATCCCACCTGGATGGCTCCCAGGGAATAAATACAGTGATGTTGGGGGGACATCAACCGCCTCTGTCAGTGCCAAACTGCATCCAGCCTCACAGTGCTGAGCTCCCCCCACACCAGAGCAGGGCCGTGGGGAGGATGAGCATCCTGTTTAGAGGCTTTGTCACGCCTGGGTTCTCCCTTCCCTCTGCCCGGGCTCAGGGCTGGCAGAGCTGCCTGAGGACGGGGGTGATGTGGCTGGAGGTGCTGGGGGCGCAGGGCTGGGGGCAGTCACGCAGCAGCATCGGCCCCATGCGCTGGGCGTGATGGAGGAGCTCCCGGGCAAACACCGGCTCTACCTGCGGGGGCACAGGGGTGATGGAGGATGGATGCAGATCCGGGGACCACAACGGTCCCGGCGCCCGGCTCAGGGATGCTGTGAGCTCCAGTGTGTACTCACGTGGGCCATGATGAGCTTCTGGAAGTGCTGCCCAGCGCTGGTGGGGAACTCCTCCCCAAAGCACAAGTGGATCTGGTACTGCGGCACGGGCTGCCCGTGGCTCAGGTACCCCCGCAGCTCTGCAAGACACTGGCACCGTCAGGGGACACGGGGATCCCACAGGATCAGGTTCTCCTGGGGAGGGCCAGTGGGCACTTACGCTGCAGGAATTGCTGCGTGTCCAGCAGCTTGTAGGTCTTCTCCCTCTCCAGTTTGTTGGGCCCATTCCTATGCGGCGCGAGGGGCCCGTTCCAGTACACCCTGCCCTGGCACTGCCGCTTCATGAAGACGCCCTCGGGTGCTACCCACAGCAGCACCCCGCGCTCCAGGTGCGGCAGGAGCCGCTCCAGCACGTCGGTCATCCCGGCCACCCTTCCGCTGCCCCCGAGCGCCCGCGGCGGGGGAAACTCGATCTGCTCCATGCAGGAGGGGCCGTAGAGCCGCTCGCTGTCGGCCGGCGCGGGGCGGGAGGTGATGCGGCAGCCCTCGGCCGTGCGCGTCGTCACCTCCTTCACCAGCAGGTCGCAGTAGTAGAGGCGGACATGGAGCCAGGAGTCTGGGGCGAGGCGAGGGTCAGCCTGCGGCAGCGCGGGCCGGGGACACAGCCCGGGCACTGCCCGGCCAGCGCGGCTCCTACCTGAGTGGTTGATGCCCTCCACGGGGAGGGAGGGCGGGGGTCTGGGGAGGACGTGGCCGTGGGTTCGGTTCCAGCGGTAGAAGACTCCCCTCAAGTGGCACCCTGGGCCAGGGCAGAGATGAGGGGGCAAAAGGACATGGGCCGCTGTCACCAGGGGATCCCGAGGGCTCCAGCCCCTGGGCCAGATGGGCAGCAGGGTCCTTCATGCTCCTCCTGCTCATTATTGGGCCCCTAAATCCCCTAATGCTAACATGGGGCAGGGATGGAGCCCCAGCCCTGGTCTCCATCCCCATGGACACTGCCTGCACACAGGACAGGGTGCAGAGCTGTGGGGAGCTGGCTCCCTCTCGCCGGGCAGTGCATACCCCCTGTCCCCAGCCCCGTCCTGCTGCCAGGGACCCTCCTCACCTTGCTCTGTCTGGTGGGCAGAGAGAAGGGGCAATGGGGACACGTGGCACATCTCCACCGAACCATTCTGGGCATCCTCCTCTGGGCTCCCCACGGCGCTGTCCTGCGAAGAGCAGGGGTGGGGAGAGATGAGTGGGGGCCATGAGGGAATCTGGGGGTTTCACCTTTTCCAGCCCACAGGCAGCGCCGGGGGCCTGGCTCACCTGCTGGTTCTTGGCTGGGGACTGTGTGTCTCCATCCTTCTCTGTGGAGAGCAAGGAAACCCGATTAGCTCCCAGCAAACAGCAGGAGCAGCCCCTGGGAAGATACCTGCCTGCTTGGGCCACTCAGAGAGGAAAGGAGTGGGCAGGAATCACTGAATCCCAAAGTGGTTTGGATTGGAAGGGACCTTAAAGCTCCTCCAGCTCCAACCCCTGCCACGGGCAGGGACCCCTTCCACTGGAGCAGCTTGCTCCAAGCCCCTGTGTCCAACCTGGCCTTGAGCACTGCCAGGGATGGGGCAGCCACAGCTTCNCAAGCCCCTGAACCTGGCCTTGAGCACTGCCAGGGATGGGGCAGCGCAGCCTTCTCTGGTCCATCACCCTGTGCCAGCGCCTCAGCACCTTCCCAGGGAACAGCTTCTGCCTCAGAGCTCAGCTCAGTCTCCCCTCAGGCAGGTTCAAGCCATTCTCCTTGGCCTGTCCCTACAGGCCCTTGTAAAAAGTCTCTCTCCAGATTTCTTGTAGCACCTTAGGCACTGGAAGAGCATTGTAAGGTCTTCCTGGCACCTTGTCTTCTCCAGGAAGGGTGATGTCTGTGGGACACAGGGCTTGTACAGGCAGAGTGAAGGCATCAGCCCAAGTCCAGTGCAGGAGAAGGGATGGCAGGCACCTACCTGCAGCCCAGGTGCTGTCGGACATGATCTGGTACACCTTGTAGGGCTCGGAGATATCCAACTGGCTCCGCTCGGGCACCTCCTGGAAGTCGGTGCTCTTGTTGAGGGCGCAGCGGAGACGGGTCTTCCATGTGGAGGGGTCTGCCTTGTCCGTGCCCTCGTGGTACTTCCCCTTGTAGATGGCCCAAGCCTGGGGAAGCAGAGGGGGTCCTGTGCCATGGGGGCTGCCAGCACCCCGGCCTCTCAAGAAGAGGTCTGCTGGGGTTGGGGG